>VZUI01081746.1:0-146261 GCA_013401135.1 Cettia cetti | reverse complement strand
GCAGCAAAGGATCCACCCGCAGGCGGGGGTTACTGCACTGCCTGTTGCGGTCGGGGCCGCAGGCTCGGAGCTGCCCGCGGTACACCCCTGCACGGCCACATTCAGGAAAACTACTACTGACTTTTAAAATCTGTAAAATCAGCAATTCTAACTTCAGTTACATTTAAAGGCAGTTTATTACAATTTCTGAAACTTTATCATCTTTATGCTCTCAAGGAACACTTGATTAGATAATTCAAAGCCCCTGAATTACTGAATCAATGAATAATACGCTATTCCACTTAAAAGGGAAATGAAACACTAATTCAGTTCACTATAGGTAAAACAGAAACAGCGCTACAGTAATCTTCATAGCAATAAAGAGCACTTTAGCTGTTAAATTCTGATGGAATAATTATTAGATTTGGATGAATAATGGATTCTGCATCTTATTGGGTGAATTGGAAAATGAAGGCAAATCTTGAGTGAATTAGAATACTTTTTTTTTTTTTTTTTTTTTTAGTTCAGGTCAGTTTGTCAATGAGGCTTACTGTTTCAAATAACAAAATCTAAAGGTTTAATTTAAAATGTATCAAAATCAAATGTGTCAGTGCTGTACCAAAGTAAGTTTAATCATTCCTGGCTCAGCACTTTTTTTTAAGTCCATGAAAATTACTGGTTATTCCCCCAAATTCTTTTTTTTGTGAATTTAGATTTTCTTGCAAATTATAAAAAATTATTTTCTCTTGGCTGTTCATTGGCTTTCAACTTCAGTTTTTGCTACTATCACAAGACACTGTGCAATGCTGCATTGTGTGCACTTGGATTTGGACTCTGTGAGAATCTTTTGTATAGGCTAATCTTTTGCTTCTCTGCTGTTTTATTTTCTTCTGTCACATTGCATAAATAATCAAGAATACAAATAATTTTCTTCACACGTTTCCTTTCTTTCTCGTCACCCTCTGGAGCCCCATTTGTTGAAATACAATTAGCAACTAGCTAATTTTGGCAGATATTTTTCATTTTGAATTGTAAATGATGGAAACCCAGGATTCAGGGATTTTTGCTTGCAAAACCCCTTAGCACAGGAGAGGTTGTAGAGCACAATTTTACTGGTGGTTTTAAGAATAAGGCCAACTGAATATAAAGTGTGTTGGAAGTAGGACTGCCTGAGAATTCTGAGTGCTAAGGATTTATGAATTTTTAACCAAGAGACTGCATGCAATACAAGATATTCAGCAAATAAAAATAAAAATTTTGTCCTTTCTCCTGTTCAAAGTTTTCTGTTGCAAGGGTACAAGACAATATTCTCTGAGGGCATACTCTGAAGGCATAACAAAGCAAGTGTCCCTTTAGGCTTCATTATACTGATACCCTCGTTTTAGCTGGCTTCTCAGATGTCTTCCAAAGTTCTGGTTGCTTCATGTAACAATTCCGCTGCCATATACTAGGCAGGACTATGTGCCCGGTGCAGAAGGCAGAGGGGAGGTGACTGTCACCTTCCACCAGCTCCCCTTGTGTTCCTGCGGTGGCACCTTGATGTCTGCCCTGCTACGACTGCAGGAGTGCACAGGTTGCACTGAATAGTCAGCAAACTGCCACGTACTGCTTCTTTTCACAGATCCTGCCACATCCATGCAGGGCTCATTCTGTACTCACAGCTCTATTTTGTCAACTTAATGCTTCATCTTTATACCACTGCAGTTACTTTTAATGTCTTGTATGTTTTTGGTTTGGTGTTTTCTTCAGACTGAATGAATTTTTGAGGATTTTCCTTCAGTTGTGCTCAGACTCAGATTGAAATTGGGAAGATTAGAGTGATCAGGGTTTCAGGAATAGGTACCTACCTGGTCTGGGAAGGTCTGTGAGGTACTACTGAATAATAACAGTTTAACAGGTTTTTTATATTCCTTATGAAGTATCACACTGTAACCAGCATGTGCACTCTTCTCTAGCTGTCTTGGATTCATTCAAATATCGTATTAGGATATACTTTGGGTACAATATTCTCAAGGTACGAGCCCATCAACATCCCACTCCTTTGACACTATGACTGCTATGATGTTAGAATTATGTTTGAGCTCACCAGTGGAGAAAGGAATGCTGATATTCCTTTGCAAGGGGATGGTGAGCTGGAAAAGAACCCTTGAGAGAAGTAGCAGCCATTTGCCAGGAAACGGAATGAGTGATGTAAATAAGCTGGTAAAATCTGTGTATCATGCCTGCAAAATCTGGTATTATAACAACTGCTCATTATGGCAACAAGTAATAATATTCTTGTATGTATGTTAATGGTGTAAAACCTGCTCTGCTATTGTTGTGTACTTAATGTTTCATTAGCACAGTAGTGTGGGGAAGCACTAGCAAGTGATTACACAGCAAAGTTAACACAGGCTTAATCTCTTTCCTAAATTACCATGGAGAAGAGACATCTTGGATGCCTAACTCTGAAAAATGTCCCTCTCCTAGTGTGAAATGATATGTTTCAAGTGAAATATGGCACTCCAAAGTTGTGACATTCAGATGGCATTAAAAAGCAGGATTTTGTGATTTAAAAGTAATCCTAGTCAATTCCAGTGTGCGAATTCTAAGTTGGAAATTATTTGCACTACCCATTGTTAGGAACAGTTCTGTATGTCTGGACCACCATATTTCTAGATTTGTAATTCTATTTTTGGGTTTAATTTGCTGTAGCTGCCGTAGATTTTGTGGCAGAAAACATAAGCTATTTCACAGATGAGTAGGAAGAAATTTAATTGTGTGTAGCAGGAGCAAGTGTTTACTTATTTAAACAAACAATTGTCCAGGAAAAATAGATGCAAAGAACATTTTAGTCACTTAAATGAAGTGCTACAGAAAGGAAGGAGAAAATGTAATTATCAAGATTATTGCCAAATCTTAGACGTTTACTCTCACTGACTGTTACGATGTTCACCTGTGGCTCCTTTGTGTAGGAGACATCTGTGCTGTACTAAAAATATGGTGTCAAAAGTATTGCCTACAGGGCAAAATTCAGATTATGGACAATGGTATTAGTAATATGGAAGAGCAAAATGGAAGTGAAGAGCTCCTGGAGTCGCTTCTAGAAAAACAAGCTATCCTTTTCCAATGAAATAATTCCCTTAGCTTTTAGTTTTCATTAGGTGTAGATTTTGGGAATGTGATCTAGATTCTTGCTGTACAACACCACAAGGGAGCTTCCATCATTACTGATGCTCCCCATCTCTTCCATGCCCTGTGCCAAATCAGATCTGTCCGGAAGGTGAAGCAAAGAGCAATGCTGTGGAGAGCTGGGATGCACCCCACATTTTATACATAGGGGCTTAGCTGCAGCCCCACTCTGGGACTTCAGCTGTGACATGACATGACACCATCATGGGACGGGAGGGCCTATGGAGGATCTGTTGGGGCTGCTTTTATCAGATTTCAGCGGAATGCTTTCCTTTACTTTTTATTCATTTTTGGACGCATGAATTATTACACCAAAGATCTCCCCTTTTCTAGGACATCACTCAATGTTTCCCTGTCCCTTTTGCTGTAGGTGAATGGTGGTAGTGCCCAGCTAGAGAAATTTTCTAGTGTAGACTTCTGTGGAATTTTCCTGCTTTCCACCTGCCGCCTTTTCCAAGGAAAAGAGAATGTGCTCTGAGAAACTGCAGATGCAGGCCTTGTATGTCCCGAAGATTGGATGCACATGATGCAGCCTTGAAAACAGACAGGAAAGATTGGTGATGTTGAGTACACATGAAAATTGATTCCACCCCAGTTTTCTTGGTACCTTGGGAAGCCTCAAAGAAATTATTCCAGATAAGGGAATCCAATCTATACCATACTAGTAGCCACATAACTCAGACTGAACAGGTTTTGTGACTGAAGCATCTGCCTCATTTTACCCTTTAGTTAGTCCTGGACTGTGTTGAACCTTGTACTGAGTTTGAGCATGGCTGAGAACTGCTGGGATAAAGGCAATATCGCTGCACAAGTTAGCACAAAGATTCATTAACATGCTGGAATTTTTCTCCAATGTGGTGCTGAACACAGAAAATAAATCTTTATATAACTAACTATGTGTACAGCTTGCTGTTGAACTTTATCCCAATTCACAAAAAACCCAGCATGCAGGCAGAGTAACAATAGGGACCAGGCCTTCTGTGAATGAAATACTTTTTACCTTTGGGAGATGTTGTAAACTTTAATCATTTGACAATTATGAAGTGATTTATGTTCTTCAGATGAAATGTGCTATGTAAGTGTGAATTAGTATTATTGATGAGCTTAAGCCACAAGATTGAATGCAAATGAGAACTTCTCAAGATAATAAATACCCATTATTCATCATGAAGGATGATGAAAAAATTAAATACCCTTCACAGAAGATAGCAAAAGTGTGAAGTTTAGCTGTGAGCTGAGTCAAGCCCAGTGGGTGACTCAGCCAAAGACTATTGTTACCATGACATGGATGAAACTGTAGAAAAATCTCCTGTACAGTGAGATAGAGAGCAGCACAGAAACCCATGTCAAGGAGCATGCATACCTATGTTTCATGTTTTATTAGTGGTGGTCTCAGAGTCAAGCAGGTGTGTTGATGGAGAGATGATAAAGGGGCAGCCTGCAGCAGTGGAACCCGCTGCCTTAAGTGAAAGTGGGATTCATCTGAATAAATATGAATGTATATCCCAAATACGATATATGCACATCTAAGAAAGTCACCCCAGGCAGCCCATCTCATCAGTGGTACAGTTGAGATGATCAGAAATTAATGTCTGTTTTAAAATTAGTTAGAAATGAACCCTTGCAACCTTTTTATTGTTTAGATCACAATCAGTATAAGGGAGCCTGAGATGACCAGCTTAGATACAGATACGGCAGGCTCAAAAAACAAAACCCATGCATGTGATCTGCTAAGAGCCTGTCTTTGGCTGCTCTTTATGAGAAGGTTGGTAGCTAAGATAACAGGACACAAAACAACTATTCCTTTCCTCTACTGTCTCAGCATCTTCTCCTCACCACCAAGATAACTGAATATGCAGCAAATCATGGAGTGCAATTCCAGCTTTTTCTGCAGGAGCCTTATGACTTTGTGTTGTGCTCTGGATTCTCATCTAAGTCAGTGGGGGAAATAAAAAAGTGCATGATTTTAAATGTGTCAGCAGTAAAGCTACAGTCAGTCTAGTGCTGCTAAATTTGTGTAGTTCTAAACTAGAGCTCAGCATCTTTCTGGACACAGGGATAGATGCAGTCTAGGCAGCTACTCTATACCTGATCCAAGTGTAGGACAGGAATGATGACCCACTTGTTCATTGCTCCTAACATAATAATCTATGTTTCCAGACATTTATCAGAAGTATTAAATCCCTATTTAATGGAATAAAACTACTGCTAGAAACATCGATATTGACAAAGCCTTGACCTAGTACAGAATAGCAGAATTGTTTCCTCTCATTTATTTAAAAAATAAAAGCAGTCCAATTCTAATACTGTGCCTTGTTTTTACTAGAAAATTTCTGTGGTGTGGATTCTTTGTGTTGTGTAGTTACAGCGTTTACAGGAATTCATCTTCCGGCATGAGACCTACGTTTTGACAGCCTCAGGAGTATTACAAGCAAAACTAAAATGAACCAGGGCTCCAAGAACACAATTTTAAACAGAAAAATGTCCCTTTAATCTTATAAAATTTTATACAAGAACCATTTAAAATGGGGGTACACTGTGGCTGCTGAGTTGGACTCCATATTGAGGGTTCTAAATAGCAAAAAGCAGTTTGGTGGTATTGCACATGAAAGAATAGAATCATCCTGAACTGAGAAATATTCTCCCTCAAAGGAAAAAAAACAAAAGCCAAATAAAAACCCCCTTATGAATGGAAACATTATGCAGATATTCTTTAATAATTGTGTCTGTTAGTGCAGGACTGTTTGAAGTGCATGAATCATATTCAAATCAAGCTATGGTATCCACACTGCTTTCTGTTTGAACCATCTTCTTGAAACTGGATTGTCTTTCAGCATGGAAATATTATCCTTTTTCCAACTACTTCCACCCTAAACTAGCAGCTGTTCTAAGCAAATGGCTTTGTGAATTCAGATGAGTGTCTGTTTATGCAACCTCAATGCACAAGACAGATTTTGGCCTTCTATGAGAATATTTCTAATCACCAGATTTGAGTGAATGTACGAGATAATACTGTGGTTCTCCATTCCCAGGTACTGAACTTGGGAAAAATTAGCACTTTCCTGAACAACCCTGATTTCCCACACTAGCATTTAACATTTAGTCAATCCTAAACCAAGATGAAAGAAGGAGGACTTACAACACATTCATATATCTCAGTGAGAGGCTGCAGCCAGGAACGTCTCTTCCCATGAGGGCTCTGTGCATTTAAGGGAGTGTTTAAGCTACTTGCATGGTACAAAAGGATTTTGCCTTTTGAAAAAATGGCAATCTGTTCTGCTTCCTACAATATAACAGGATATCTCTTGGCCTTGCTAACGAAAAACGATCCCTTTTAATGCTTACAAATCTTAAAAAAAGCCTCCACTGAGAGAAAGTAAAAGTCGTTCCATTATTTGTGTTGAAATTGCTTACTCGTGCACACAAATTCAGTTGTGGTGAAAGTAGGAGGGAGAGAAAAAAACCCCAAACATGTTCACACTTAAAACCCTGTAGATTTATATGTTTTTCCAAGGTTTTTATACTTTGTGTTAATGGCCATATAAATCACCTTGTGTAAAATCAAAAAGTTCAATAAGAAGTTGAGAAGCTGGCATTAAGAAAGTAGCACGTGAGGGTGACTGTTTTTATGGTTTTGAACTGATAACATGACAGAATTCATATGTCATACTTTGACCAGTAATAACTTTTCTTTCACATCTGAATGTTTATATTTGCTTCAGAAAACTGAACTAATCATTTGGAGTATTTTAGGATTATTTTTCATTGTAACATTCTTGTTGATGACTTTCATAGGTCCTATTGCAAAAAGGAAAAGACTGGGCTGCAAGAGGTCTACTCATTTTCCTGCTCATGTAGGTTTTATTTTGAGGTTAGAACAGAATGGAAATGGTGTTGTGTGTAAAAAGATATTGTAAATTCTTTCTTTGCTGTTACAGAACTAGAGTTAATCTCTCATACTTTCCCCATCTGTTTTACTGTTTTGGGCCACCAAATTTCCAAAACCAGAATTCATCTGGCATAGTGGAGAAATGTTGATTTTAGTATCTTCTTTCATTGTTTAAGCAGCAGATTCTCCCCCAGTACATCGATTTTGAGGTCACGTGCATTTCTCTGTACCAAGATAAGGAATTCAGTTAGTGTCTTACAACAATGCTCACAAATGAGTTAGTGTTACAACTTTTACATAGATGTGTATTATATATGCATTTGTGTATGGAATCACAATAATAGGGATAGTTATATCTGAAACTAATTTTAATTGTGTGTATACTGCAATAATCGGTTTGCATGTCTGTCTCCTTCATCCCAGATATTTTTTATTTTGTTTCTAACTTCACAGAATGGTGTTGTAATCTAGTTGATATCAATGGGACTCAAATATACTGAAAATTCAGATGAGGGATAAGACATAATCAGTCTCTCACAAAAACAATTTCATCTTACTGGATTCTGAGTATTTTTCATATGAGGACTCTTAGCTAATGACATTGCTAAGTATTTTCATTCCAGGCTTTTTCTTTATTTGTCATCAGAAAATTCAACCATCACTACGTACATAGGCTTCATTTGCTCCTTTCTTACTCTTACATAGTACCCATTTTTCTCTTTTAAAAAAGTTGGCATTCATCTGAAGAAGGTAATGCATGCTCTTCTCCTATACCTATAATCTTCTCTAGTCTCTCTCACTGCTACATTCACATTCAAGGTCAATTACCTTTAACTACTGTAGGCTTCTGGCTTTGTCCTTCACTCCTAACTCTCTTTGGTCTCTGCAAATTGCAAATGCTTTCAGATACATTAGTGTTTAGTTGGGAAGAACAGCTCTTTGTTGCTGCTGTTCTGTATTTCCCCTTCGGCCTCCATATTACCTTTCATTTTTCCTCACTGCCATTTTGCAAGCAGTGTAAATGTTAGCAACAGTATTGGAGATGACCTGTCTATGACCCATTTTAAACTGAGGGGAGCTGTATCTGTGGGAAGTGGATGTGAACCAGCTGCCAAACCATGATGGAAGGGTGCTGTGAGGGGGTGCTATCAGATAATTTTCAGCCAGGAGCTTAAGGTGTAATGCCAAAGCTGACAGAGCCCTTGCTGCATGAAAACACTGCGTGAAGTACTGAAGTGTACTTCTAACCTTTGCCCTTTGACAAAAGGCATCCCAGCCCTCTCTTAATAATTAAGCAAATGGCTTTATTTGGAAAAGTGTAAAAGATTCATTTTTTTTGGTAGACCCTTTATAGACTAGAATCACGTCCCTAGATGTATTAGGATGTATGTATTTATATATATATGTGTGTTTAATATCTCTCTAGATGTACTGTATTGAATTATGTCAAATCCTCAGTGCAGTAAGCGTTGTCTGTGGTGTGTGACATCCTTGCCTCTCGTCTCTCTGCTAATTTGTTTTTCCTCTCCTATTTTCTGAGTCCATTTCACAAATAAAAGATGGAAAATATGATAAAGTTTGAGATTTGATGAAAAGCTATTGGAGCCTGATATGTGGCCAGCAGTTTCATTTGAAGGCCACTCAATTATAAATGCAGCAGGTATTCACCATTGCGGGACAAGTGCTAATGAACTCATCTGGTATTCATGAGAATGCCAATATCTATCTATTGGTACAATTTTCATTGAAATTCAGATGCATGCCTAGGAACATTCAAGAATTATATTAAATACTGCAAGCAGCCAACTCTTCATAAGTTAATTAGTAGTATACTTTTTGAAGACAGGTTCTCATCTGTTGTAAATCATTAAGAGTCAATGAAGTTGTATTGAAGATCTGCCCAATTGTGTGTATTAAGGTCTGGGCACATGTTGGAAAAAAGAGCTTCCATTAGATATAAAATTAATTAGTACTTAAAGGGAAAAAGAACATAAGGTGAAAGGGGAATTGGTGTGGCTCTGGCTTCTGGAGGTTGAAGTTCATTAAGAAACTGAAGCAGAGCTGGAATTATCACTCCATGTCTTTAATTTGTGAGGACAAAGTCCATGGAAGTAGTAACAATGAGGAACTTACTTGGTTTTTAGCTTTGCCATTGCAACACATCATTGTGAGTACTTGAGGCACTGAAAACAGTTCAGTACAGGCTGGGACTTTGGTTATGTACAAAAGACTCAATGAACTTTATGTGAACTAGCAGGCATTTCTTAACATGAAAAGTTTTAGACTGCTGCGTAACTTGTGGAATTCAAATAGACAAAACAGCTTGGAATATTTTCTCAATTGCTTAGGAAATTTTCTATTAATAGTATTCTTGCTGTACACCTTTCAGTATGTACTCAGAAATGAGATATTTAATATCCTATGTCCACTCACTGTTGTGCTTTGGCTCTCTCCAGCCATAGCCACAGTTCATGACCATGTGGTGCCATACCTTCTCTCACCTGGGTTTTCAGAATAGTTTTAGCTTAAGAGACAGTCCTGATGGTCTTAAACTACCTTTAAAAACAAACACAGACACTGCTCTTGTTGTTGATAATAATTTAATGAAAGATCAAAAAGCTATAATGTTTACTGTGATGTACTGACCTTGTGGCTGAAACAAATTCGATGCCAAGGTAAGCCAGGCATTTTAATTATTCTTCAATTTTGTTATTTACACTGATTTGGTGAGGGTATATTTGCATTCTTTTGCTATTCTGGGAAGGTAAATTCCTCATAAAACCCTTTGTGCTTGGGTATATGCCAGGGAAAAACTTAATACATTTTCTAAAATCAGAAACTTGACAGTGTAGGCAAATATCTGCATACTTGTCTGTCAGAATAATTCAGATTAAGCAGTGGTTGTTTTTAAAATAAACTTGTTGTAGGCCTCTTGGGTCCTGTAGCTCCAGTTCATGGATTCCTTCCTTTTAACAGCAGCAGGGTGTGTTTTTTTCAAGAGAGATTTACTTTGTGATCCAACGTGGATTGTAATCTGGTTTGTCACTGTGTAACATGGTACTCAGCCTTACTTAAACTATTAGTGGGCAGATGCACTCAGAAACTATTTCTTAAAAAGCACAGAATAATTCCAGTTGGAAGGGTCCTCAGAAGGTCTCCAGTCTAAATTCTCCCTCCAAGAAAAGCCAACTGTCAAACCAGACCAAAATGCTCTGGTAATTCAGGTTATTCACTCTGGTCTTGAAATACACTAATAAAAATAATTTTAACTTTAACTTTCTAAAACTCATACCACATGTTTTTAGGCCAAGATTTACAAAACTACACAAGGAATTTGTATGTCTCAGTGTCCACATGTGGATTCTCTAATTTTTTTTATAACACAATATGTAATTATTGAGTCCAAAGGTTTCTATAGCAATTAAATTAAAGTGAATCAATCTGTAAAGTGAAAATTATTAGAGTGCTTTACAAATATCTAGTTTTAGGATGAATGAAATTAGTAATTTATAAGCATATATTTTGATTTATTTTTTATTTTGTTTTTTTTTTCAGTTTAAGAATGCAGTCTGGATTAATAAGCCAATAAGTATTCCTGAATGACCCTTTCATGTGTCTTAAAATGCTGTATGACATTAAAATAAATTGAAAGAGGCAGCAAAAAAAAGACAATGGGGAAAAATGACAGCTGCCGGTGCTGCTGATTTTTTAAAGTTGTGGAATGTAACATTTCTAGAATTTTTTCCTGTATCATATTGAATGCTAATGCACTGTTTAGACCATAAACCAGTTTTAGTGTATGAACTTAGAGATTTTGTGCTCTTGAAGCCATAATAGGAGCACATTCTATCTGTAAATGGTACATGTAGACCTGTGGACATCTGTATGATGCTGATGAGGTGATTTCAGTTGGATAAACCCATTCTAAATTCATTTTATGGTTGGCTTTCCATCTGCACTTTGGTATATGTATCTCACATTTCTATGTGAGCTGTAAAAATGAAAGTCACTGGAGTCTTGGATTCAGCTGGTTGTGCTTTCAACTCCTTGGAATTCTTCAAACCTGATTTTCCATGTGATCGAAACAGAAGCTTTGAAAGTGAACATAAAATACTGAAGCATTATAGATTTCACTGCAAATCCTGCAAGTATGAAAATGTTTTCTTCTGGGGTGATGTTTCATTATTGGGGAATGTTGGTTCCCTTATGATGTGATATTTTTGTTACTGTTCCACTAGGAAAACTGTTTTAAAACAAATAGCTTCAAATAACAAGAGAGACAATTTAAAAGAAAAAAAAAAAAGCTTTTCTTAATTTTCTATATTTTCCACTAAACAAGGATAACACTGTCACTCAGCATTTTGTTAAGAGAATTAGTGAGGAGAAGGTACCATTTGTTTGAAAGACTTACGAAAGAAATTCTTCTAGATTGAATTCTGTCAAAGTTTTGTTTGTTTTCGTTTGGGATATCCTACTTTTTTTCTTGTAATACACAGTATAGTTAATGCTCTCAAGGTTTTCCTATATGGCTGAAATTGCTCCAGTTTAGATCTGCAGAGCAAGTAGCTTCCTGTTCTGCAAATGGTTCTAGCACAGACATTCACTGCATAATCCATTGCAGAGTTCAAAGCTGCTGAAAGGAAAATCACTGGTGATGTATGGCTGAGTTTAATTTCATTTTCAGCCTTCTGCCCCACCGTAGTTTAATAGTTTACAGTAAATTAAAGTTGCAGTATAATACCTCACCAGCTATTATTTCATCAAGCGCACAGTAACTTTTCAGGTTTTTTTTCTTTGCATAAGTTGATAGGGTTAACCTGAGTCCATAAACCACTCACCTTTCCTTCCATTGTTTCCTTAATGAGTTGGAAAACCACACTTTGAGGGGGAACTAGAGAAGCATGAAATTTAGCTTTTCAGAACTGGCTTGCATAGCACTGATGCAATAAAATAAAGCACGTATTTGCTTGGCAATTAATTTTGTGTACGTAGCAAAGAATGGAGAATTATCCTATAATCTGCTCCATTTGAGTAGTCTATATATAGAGCTAGTGTATGCATTTATACAGATAAATTTTTAAATTAATTGTTTCAGACAGTACCTCTGAGGTATAGACAAAATATAACGTATATATTTTAGGGACCAACAATTTGCTTGAGAAATAGTGTCCCTATAAAGTTAATTTTTAAAAATTTTTTCAAATTTATAAAGCATTTGAGAAATAGGTAGTTTGTGACTTCTTGGAAATGACAAAGGAAGAATAGTCACTATGACCTTGGGTACATCACCTTTTGCTGCTTTATGAGAAGAGGCCATGGCTCATGTATATGTTCTGCTAGCAAATAGCATTTTTTGCATGAAAGTTATGATTTTACCAAGAAAGCATTTGCTTAATTTTGAATCTCACTTCATCTACATTGCAAAGTAAAACAGTAGCCTAAAATACGATTCCTAACATTCATCTTTCTTGCCAATAGGTAGAATAAAGTTTAATACTGAGAAATGGGTGTGTTTTGACTTGTGAAGGAGGGAGATGAAGAGAGTTTATCACTCATGAGTAGTTTTTTTTATCTCCACAAACTCTTGTCTCTGAACCATGGCTCTGCCTGACCCCAATCTGTCTTTATAAGAGAGATGCACTTTCCATCAGAGTCCAGGCATTTAAAACTTTGATTTTATGGTGCTAATAGGATAACAGACTATGCATATGCACACTGTCAGGGCAAAGCCTGCAGTGAACCAGAACGGACACAATTGACTATGTTTAAGATGCAAAGATGACTTCTCCACAAAAAATAGTTTGTCAGAGTTTTCATAATCACTTCCAGAGTCATTTGATTACACCATGTAATAATCAGAATAAATCCTGTCAAGTAGTATTATCAACAAAATGTGACATGTCATAGATTTGCAATTATTATTTATTTGAAGAAGGACATGTAACCACCTCTGGTGGCTGAGGAAAGCTAGCTAGCCTGACACTTGCCTATAAGGACAGGTAATTCAACTTAACTGTTGAACCATTGTGATATGTCATAAATAGACAGGATATGAAGAAGAATTTCATTTCAGAGGAGAAAGAATTCTGTGTTTCAATTTCAAAATTTATTATTAGTTTAATACAGATATTACTATATCATAGTAATGTTTCACAGATCTTACAGTACCCTCACCAGAAATTTCAATGTGCATATTATAAAAGTTATTTAAAATAGGTCTGAAACGTGATCGGTAATTCAAACAGATTTAAACTTCACAATGGCTTCCAACCTTAGAACATTCTTTTTAGTACAGAGGATATGAAGGTGGAATTAAGTTTAATTTAGAGTGCTATTAAAAAGTCCATGATTCTAAGCCAGAGGTATTTCATAAGGAATGGAACACAGCCAGTAAGGTAAAATCAGGTAGATCTAAACAACCTGCAGAATATTTTTCTGATATTTTCAGCATTAAATCTTATATTGGTTCTTGGGTTTCTTTGTCTGAATAAGAGATTAGATTTCGCACATTCATTTGCCATGACAAATTTAAACCAGTCGCTTCTATACTCCATGAAGCGAGGTACCAGTGGACTGCAGAGCCTTTCAGCATATGAAATAAATATATAATTTAACTCTAGCCTTCAGATACTTGCTTAGTTAGAAATTGCCAGTGTCTGTTCATTTAAATTCAAGTTTTGTTGACCTTTATGGGGCTTTTCTGTTTCTTTTTTTCTGCAAAAAGGGCTAGAGACATACAGGGTATCATTTATGTTTAGCAGAGATGAGTATTTACCAGAATGTTCAATGGGGGTATTTCACATGTATTCAGCTGAAACATTGAAAAAATTTATTTCTAATGAGTTGACATCTCTTTGGGGGTTCTACCTGCAAACATATACCTAATGACTTAATTGTTAGAAAAATCTGGAAAGCTCATTACATCGTAAGGGAAAAAGCCAAATATTTCTGCAAAGAAATCCTAGATGTAGGAATTTGCCCCCAAAGAAGATCAAGGCATGTCATGTAGCCCTAGAGCTTAATGAGCACAACCCAAGTTTCAAATAGCAACTAACTGCCATGAATGAGAAATATAATCATGAATAATGCGCTGAACAGTTTTGATTAATGTAGATATAATAAAATTTACTCTATTTAAGAATAGGTCCTGAACTTTAGGGAGGTAAAATTCTGTAATTTGTGATGTACAGAGCCATTAATGATAGTATAGAACAGTACAATATGTAGCATTAAGTAATTCTGTATTTTATTAAAAGAAGTGCAAATCAGCTGGAGAACATTAATTTATGATGCAATGAGGCATCTGAAAAATTGTGATTACTATTCTAACTAAGAATGGCAAACTATTTTTGTTAATTATTTCACTGGCTGTATCTATCTACAATCTTCTTTCCATATCTTTTCATCTCAGTTGCTAATGTGTGATCTTTCATTGAAGTTCTTGCTAGGGAGTGGAGATGCAATGTCAGCGGTTTATGAACCTTAACCCAAGAAAAAAACAAAGTCAAAAAACCCCATCTCCCAAACCCAAACATATTATAACTTAAAGTCTTTAAAAATTGTGACCATAATAAGGCCTGGCTGAAAAAATTGGTCAACTCTTATCTCTTAAGATGCTAGTCATGAAAACTTTGTTCTCCAAATTATTTTAGCAAATATAAGCCACTTCTTTGTTTTTTTCAGGCCAACTTTTCCCTAAATCCATAAAGCATTTTCATTTACTGCAGTTTCTTTAGATACTGTAACTGATGTCAGTTCCTATCAGTTCCTACTGTTGTGCCTATAAGTTTGCTGTATTTTTTTTTAATCCATAGGAGATTTTTTTTTATTTTGAAGGTTTCATACCTATTGTGTTCAAGTGAAACTGTATCTTTAGGAGACCAAGCTCATCTATGACTCCCAGTTTTAGCTAGACCAGGGCTAATGCTGATGCCTTTAGGGGCCTCTGCTTCAAGTCAGGCTCTATCATTGTGTCGGCCATACTGTGTACTCTAGAAAAACATCAGGAATTCCTTATAATAGATAATTATCTTGCTCAAATTTTGTAACAGCTGGAAGTTAGCTACCAGGAGATGTCAATTTTATTTTCAGTTTTTCTTGGAATTTTTAAAATGTAACTATTACTCTTTTCATGTTTGGGTTTCTTTTTTTATTATTTTTTTTTGTAAGGTCATATAAATAACAAAATGTAAGCCAATTTTTTCTAATGGATTCCTGGCATATGAAAATAGGGAAGAACATGCCTGTATGTAATGGCACTTCCTCTCCATTGCCACTGCATGATCAAAAAGATTGTAACTCCACTTTGATTTCCACTAGTATCATGCAGGTTTGGGATTTTCTGTCATAGTTTTCCTTTCTCTGGCAAAAAGACATATGCCCAAGAGACTTGAACAGAGCAGTTTTACTCAGTTAGAGAATATCACAGCAGAGAACTCTCATGGGATATACATCTGGGGCCTTGAAACTTAGGTTGTCTTGGGAGAGTGCTTGCATGGAAAGTCAAAATAATTTCAAAGTATCTATGCCATGACAAGCTGCAGAAGATAATTTCTGTGATTCTCTTTTGACTTCAGAGTGGGGGCTGGATGCAGGAATACAAAATCTTTCTGAATTACAATAGCTGAAACCCTCTGTATTAAGAATACTTTTATCCATACAGAACAATGCTGTGAAAACCAGGCTAAAAGGATTTAGGGCTTTATTGTTAACTAATTGGTTTTGCAAATACCAGTGTCTCTACAAGTTTTAGACTTTATATACTATGATAGACAAGTTGTGTGTGTATGTAATGCATATTTTGTTTACACATGTATTTATTTCACGTGCCTGTTTTAATTAGCATTCAGATGAATTGCATTTGTAAAGCACAGCATCCTTTTTTTGAATCTCTTGTCTGAGTATCCATCCTGCCTGGCCTCAGGGCAAACCTTACACTTAGGTGATGTCTTTATCTGCTAATTCTCTAAGTGCAGCATTTTATAGGACAGAAATCTCTTAAAAAGTAGTTGAGAAGTGATAAGTCTGGGACTTTAGTCTCTATTGAGAGAAGTCTAAGGAATATGAATAGGGGTGATAGACCAAAGATTGGAGTAAATTCTCAATTTAGAAAGATCATGTAAATAAGAAAGGACCTATGTAATGAATATAAGCCTAACAGAATATTCAGTGGAACTAATGTGCATAACTCTCCTCAGTCCTCCTGACTATTCAGGACGAAGAATTGAAATTATCAATTAATTCTATTAGTTCTTGCGCTGTCATGCTACCCTGGAAAAACAACCACCTGAACAGAAACAAGAGTGATAAAGGACTTGAACTCTAAATTTAAAATAAAAATATTTCCTCTCACTGTTAACAGTATTGTATGGAAACCACCAAACATAGTGCAGGAGGGAAATTGAAACTGATCTGAGAACATTATCTGGGAGGATCTTTTTGTAAGTGCTGAGTCTTAAGGGAGTTGTTTTTAATTCCTACAAGTATTTTTCTTCTGTCACCTTAATTCTTCCTTTCTGCCACTTGCCTTTTATCAACTTACTTTCCTTCCCTCTGGCTCTTCTTTGCACTACTTTGTCCTTTTTCTTGTATCTCTGCTTTTTTTCATCCTTGCCTGTTTCTTTCTTGAGCCTGCTCTTCAGTCTCTTCATTTCTTTTATTTTTGTTCTGAAACTCTTCTCTAACTGTAACTTCTCTAACCATAACCATGACTTTGGTCATAACTGTATTAATTCCTAAATATAGGGAAAAGGGGGGAAATTTCAAAAGTAAAAGAAATAGATATATAATAGCATAAATAAAGATGGAAGCCAAGCAACTGTGGTTTGAAAGGAGAGAAAAGTACCCAGGTTGCCTTTGGTATATTTATATATTGTTCCTCCAAAGGATTTGGATAGCTGCATATTCATGAGAACTGCAGCTGTCTGGGAGCTAGGTGATCTATGCAAGGAATCCACATTCCGAGCTGCAAAGCTTTGTGTTGGGAATACACTTACCCTTGCTTGTTGTTCAGAATGCTGTAGTTAAAGAGAGCAGGAAACATGCACAGCACCACACACGTTGGGCCCCACGACCCAGTGCTGCTTCTGTGTGCTTTCAGATCTTAAAATAGGCCAGGTATGACCCAGATAACTGCAGGCACTGGATGAGTTTTCTTTGGGAGCACCCCAGGACACTGTTAGAGAGCTCATGCTGCCTGTGCTGTTACTGAAGGAAGACCAACTAACACACATAGCATTAGGATGGTGTTGACTAACAGAACTGGCCCTGACTCACCCACTGAGTGTCACAGTAGACACAAAAATCTCTGCAAGCTCTCAGAAATACTCCCTCAAAAGAATAAAACTTTACAGCAGATGGGCACTTACTATTCTGTGACTGTATCATTTTCATTTTGCTGCTAGGATTCTGCAAGTCACTCTTGCTCTATTGTCAAACCATAGCTCAGATAAATCCCCAGCCAATAGAAGTAGTGATATATCATAAATGAGTCACTCATCAAAGAAATGCTAAAGCTATAACAGATTATGGGCAAATAAATGATTTCACTGTGTTTACAGGTTAGTTGTCATGGTTGTCATTCTGGTCCCCCTTGTTTTGACAATCTGCCCACTTTTTGCTTTTATTCCCTGCAATTTTAGAATTTTGTTTGGAAAAGCAACAACCAACCAAATACCATGACTACCTCAGCCCAAAAAAGGCTTTTCTGAAAAAGTAAACCTAGGTAGGAATTGAAATCATCACCAAATGGCAGCCCCTGTTCCCTGGGAATCTTTGAGCATTGCTTGTAAGAGAGCAGAACTGGGATAATGAGATGAGACTTCTGTCTCTCCAACAGTTAGTATAGTGTCAAAAAGTGCTTCCAGAGCTGATCACTTTCCCTGCTGTTTGTCAATGCAGAAAAAAATCCAGTTTGTAGGTTCTGCAAGAAATGCATTTGTCCTGTCATTAAACCAGCACCAAGAAGTCCAGCTAAGAGTAAATCTTAATATTCCTATGCCTTCATCTATACAAATATATGGGCAATAACCATCCAAGTGAAAATACCTATCCCACAGAGTATATTGGTGCTTTCTAGAATCAGTGATGATCCCTAATGAGTGTTGGTGTTTACAAAGTATTCCCCAATGTGCCTTCACTAGAAGAGACTGCTGAGGCTTCCAACCTGTAGCCAACATGGCTTTCCTAGAATATTTTTTTGAGATAGTGGAATAGGTTTAATTATTTACAAAGTCATAAAATCCAATATTTTAATGCAACATCTCTTCATGTAGAATGTACTATATTATTCTGGAAATGCTGCACATTTACAATGAGCTTGAATTGAATTTACTTGATGATCTCTTTTGCTGAAAAAAGAAAGAAAAGGAAAAATATTCCTTGAAAATCCTGCTGCTTCTGGGCTTGAAGAGAGATATTCTGAAATTTTTGGGTAATTAGTAAGCCTGATGAAGCAATTGGCTGGGAATTAGTGAATTTTTGAATTAGGGAATTAGTTCAAGCTTTGCTGGCAACCATGATCAAGAGTCACAGGAAAGTCTAGTGTCAGCCCTGAATCAATTACATGAATTTCTTCTGCAGAGGTCCTTGACTCCTGCTTTGTGCACCTGAGCATCTCAGTGTAATAGGATAATCTGTGTTTGCCTAAAGTCATCAGCATGATTCCTTAGAAGTGAGACCCTTTCTTGATACTCAAACCACTCAAAAGGAGCCTGAATATGTCTAAAAATGTATTTGCGTGCCCTTTAATCAGAAAAAGCAGTAAAGAGCATTTAATTCTATTGAAAATCAGATTCTTTCAGTCATATAGCCAGTGCATCATGGAATTTTCAGCCTGTTCTTAACACTGTCTTCTGAATGCTGCTAAATTCCTTATTGAATTACTTATTTTTAGTGACTATGTGTCTAAAATGTCATTAAAATGAAAATTATATTTTTAGTTCAGATCAGTAGAGAACAGTTGTCTTTTTACAGCAAAACAATTGAAAGCATTATTCACATATTTTCAGATCTCCCACTCAAGACAGTGGAGAAATCTAACATTAAAGAAACTATTAATGCAATACAATGTAAATTAAGATCATGTGCAGAGCAAAATGTGCTTAATATGCTAACTCCAACCTCCTTTCCATCCCTTTGGATTTAACAACCAGTTTCAAGTGCTGTAACTCAGAATATGCAATTTAGTTGTTCTTGACAAAAAAAAAAAAAAAAAAAAAAAAAAAAAGAAATTACTTTAGCAAGGCAGTCTTCAATTAATGTTCAAGTCCATTGAGGCTCATCATGAAAATTCTAGGTATGTGCATATTGCATTAATCAATCCCCTTGTTGTTATATTGGGGCCCTTGTATACAATAGCAAAACTTTCCAGTCACAAAAAACACAGCCATCATATTATTGAATGAGAAGGGAAGGTATTAAAAAAAAATCTTATAGCTAACAGAAATGTTTTGTATTCAGCACTTGGAAAAGAGCAAAAGACCCATACTGATCCTTCAAATAGGATCAGTGCAGGAAAAAATCAGGAAAAGTCAGTAAAATGCAATGTAGGAAATAGGTATTTCTAGAAATTGCTCCCAAAAATTCAGGAAAATTATGGTGAAATGTGGCAAATTCTAGGATTTTCTGAATAATAAATATGGCCTTTTAAAAGCATTTCTTAGAAATGTCTAATTGAGGAATTTTAAAAATAATTTTGGCAAAAAGCCTGCATACATTTCAGACCCAAATTTACTTGAGAAGTACTGTCTACTAAAATTTTCTTCAACTGAGCAAGAATAGCAATTGCTGTTGTGAAGCACCTGGTTGTATGGAAGGAAAAACATGATGAAAACAGAGCAACAGTAGAGCACTTGTGAGTGCCCCAAAATTTGTACTGTGAGAGAATAATATCCCTCATTTCTTGTAATTTTTTTCCTTCGTTGAGATCCCCAGAAAATATCCATTAGAACAGCTGTAGTATGCTTCAGTGTTAGTTTCTTAATGCCCTCCATTCCAGTTACATACCTCACCAGATGGAAAATTCAAGAACCATTATACAATTTATAAAATGCATCATTGGGAGTCATTTCTGTCCCTTCAAACAGAGTCCTGTATATCAGATTCATGACATTCCTTGAAGGATGCTGAACACAGATTTCTCATTAACAAACTGGCTTAAGAAGAAAATAGCCCACTGAACCCTGAAGACATGAAACTACTTTATTCTCAAACAGTAAAGGTTTACTCTGGTTTCAAACCTTAAAGTAGATTTGCCTTTGTGTGCTCTGATCTCTTGTCAGTAAAGGTCAGTGGACAAAGGACCTCGATTTCTTTCCTCTTTTACAGGAGCACATTTTTAACAGTGAGCAGCTGTTCATTAACTTATGGAAGTCTTACTTTTGTCATGTCTTGACACCATCAAAGTTTTCAGTAGATTACGTAATCCTCTGCGATTTTTTTTTTGTCAATGAAAATCCAAATCAAACCATCTGTGATTTTTAAAGAAATTTGACAGAATCCATTTGAAAAGCACTTAAAGGTGTTTAAGGTGTTTTCCATCATTAAAACAGTATAGGTTTTTAATTGGTATCAATATATATGAATCTATGATCATGACACAGAGGCTTAAAGATTCCAGGTTATAAATGACAGCACAGTATTAATTGGTTTGGAAAGCAACCTTTCACCTGAGTCCCAAATACAAAATATGAGCATTGATGTATAATAAAATAATACTGTCCATTAAGTGAATTTCCATTATACTAACATAATGGTTTATAATTTTGCCAATTTTCTAAAATTGCATAAATGACTTGCTCAAAACCATCTATTAGGTGATATTTGAAGTTAAGCAGCTACTTCCTTCCCAGCTGTAGTCTGTGAATGTCAGACTCAAATTAGTGGTGTAGAGACCAAAACTAAATAGTCACCTCTTTTTACTCCCCAGGGAGTAAAATAAGGATGAAAAAGACAGGAGGTCAGAGGGATATATGCATGCTCAGGAAACACAGGAAAGCACATGGTGGTGTTGTCATGAAGGTCTCTTGTCCTATTTCTCAAGCAACCCTCTTGTTGTCAATACTTGTAAAGTATTGTAGAAGGAAAATTCTGAAGTGTTTGAGTGAAAGCCATGAGCTAACTATGTGATTGGTTACAAAGAGCTTTTTTCTGGCCAGAGGTGCACCCTGGAAGAAACAGGAATACATTTATTTGAAAACTGAATGAACAGGTGGCGGGTACTGTCCTTACCTGGTTGCTGTGATAAGAGCTGAATCTCCTGTCATGGAACCAGAATAGGATGGGGATTGAAGTTTGGGACACAAAGACATATAACTAATAGTTCTGTTTGACAGAAAAAGCAATCTGGTAGGAGATTGCTAGCAGTTGTAATCAATTTACTAAGAAATGGATATTTGCACCAAGATTCAAAATGTCAGCTGATCAAATTAAATTGACTGAGATGAAAGGCATGTACCTTGTAGTTATTGAGGTCCAGGCTAGTGAAAGAGTGGGTGAGCTGTAACTCTGTGGTTCAGTGTCATTATGTCAGTGCACCCCCAGGTAATAATAGAGTGTAGCTCTAAAGGATTCACAGAAAATCAACTTGACCTGCCACCTGCATGAGCAGTGAAATTATTT
The DNA here is from genome assembly GCA_013401135.1 of Cettia cetti. Classification (NCBI taxonomy): domain Eukaryota; kingdom Metazoa; phylum Chordata; class Aves; order Passeriformes; family Sylviidae; genus Cettia; species Cettia cetti. The sequence goes on along the minus strand of VZUI01081746.1, from coordinate 124,603 downwards.
GGCAACATTTCTAGCCTAGTGACATTTTCCCTTCTCTTTGTCAGAATGTATTTGAGTATCAATTATCCTATATTTATGCAGCAGAAGGGAAACTTACAACAGCATTAGCAGGATCCCCAAAAAATCATGGGGAAATGCCTCAAAAACATCTGGAGCATCCTTAAAAGTCATTTATGAATGCCAGGAAGGTTTTCCTAAGATCTGTTTGTGGTTTCCTAGAAAGTAGTAAAAAAGGTCTGTAAGTAGAGGAGAAATTCCTGGGAAGCAGCATTAATAAATTCCTAGAAGAAATCAATAATATTTTCAGAAAATCCTAGAGGAAATTTCTAGGTAATAATAGGAGTATTAGTGGAAAGCTACAGAAAGTGTCTGTAAGGAATCTTAGGAAGTAGTTGGGAATTTCCTAGGAAGCCTGCAAAATTCCTACTAACCAAGTAGACACAATTCCCAGAAATCAACAGGGAGGATTCAAGAAAGCACATAGAAAATTCTTAGAGAGCAATAGGAAAAGACCTGGAAAGCTTTGGGGAGATTCCTGGATGAAAGTAGTGAGAAAATAATTTTAGAAAGTAGTGGGCATAAGAAAGCAATTGAAAAGATCCTAGAAGGTACAGGAGATATTTCTGAAAGCCTGTAGTAAAAAATTCCCAAAAACCAGCAGGAGCATTGCTAGTAATCATTTGAAAAGTTCCTAGGAAGGAGCAAAATTTTCTGGAAGGCAGAGAGAGAAATGTTAGAAAGCGTAAATATAAATGAAATTCCTTGAAAGATGTTACAAAACACTTTTATTCAATGTTTAAGGATAAAACCAATCTTTGGGGATGCCAGCTAAGGAAACAGGCACTGGCACTGTGTTTAGTGCTGCTGTGATTTCTACAATGCCTTGAACGTGCAAATTCCTGCATAGAAAGTTTTAGAAGAGGTGTTCGGTGTTCTTATGTCTGAGTAGTTACTGTTGGCTGTTCCAGGAAAAAGAGATCAATGTTAAGGGGGAGTTCCTTTCAGGAGTTGTGTCCAAGCTAATATAATATTTCTCCTCTAGCTGCAGAACATGCTGAGAAGAAAGAATTGCCGTACCTGAGAGTTTGAAGACTCCCTGATGGTATCCCATTAGCTCCCAAATTATTGCTGCTTTTCATGAAGTTCAAAAACTGCAGTTCCCAGCAGATTGCCTTGACAGAGAAAACTTTCTTTCACTATATCTTGAAGACATGCTCAAACTCCATGTGAGCGTTAGTTCTCTGTTAGCAACAATCACTTACAAAACCAGTAAACCTTAGTATATGTGAGATACTAGAAGCTGATACAGTTTATCTGCAATTCTCACACAAGACTCCTCAGAATAATGTCTAGGATTCATTGGGTCCTGCTTTATATATGACTTTGCAAGGGTTAAAACAAAAATATTTCTCAAGGGCTTGGAGTAGCTTTGCATTGTTAAAATGTGATCTTAAAGGAAGCCTAAAAGCTTAGAAAATTAGTTCATATGTGAGTGGTAAGAAATGGATGTTGAGAAGGTATAATGAAGATTTTGCACCACTCTCACCTTTGATTATTCTTAGTTCATTCTAAAACCTCTTCCTGTGTTCTTTTGTACTCTCATATTGTTAGGGTATTTCCTGCCTCTGTGTGTCTCTCATTGCCACAGATGGGAATTTCCATACCTGCTGGGAGTGATCCTATTGTCCCTTGTGCCCCGTGCAATTTTCAATGTCTCATTCATTGTGAATCCACTGTTTGCCTCTCTTTGCCCGAGCTGATTTCAGCATGGCACATTCCTTAAGGTTTCCCATCTGCTTTTCTCTCTTTGTGGTGATCAGTGTCATTCTCTGCCTCTGACTGAACTGAGCTGAAGATGTTGATTATGTCCATGTTTTAATAGGAAAATAAACTCCTATGAAATCATTAATGGTGTAACTTTGTAGATTGTTGCATGCTGCCTGTGTCTTACAAACATCCAGTAAAGGAAGGCTATAGGAGTGTACCCTGCTGGTCATTTAGAAATGGCCAAACTCTCAGCAGTGCAGAAACCATTTCAAGTTAAACAAAATAAATAATAAAAAAAAGAAGGATGTTGTATTCACACAGAATCCTCATCAGGTTTTATCAGTATGTGAAAACATAGCTGCATATTGTCAAACCAAATTGGACAAGATAATTGCAGGCAAAAAGATTAAAACGGTAGTTCATTTGCTCCTAGCATTGCATCTTTGCTGATGAATAGCAAATCTCCTTCAGAGGTTGAAATTATGTGCTTATCTCTGTCTTCCAATGAAAAATATTTTTTATATCTACCAGGTAGATAACCTTAATGCTAACCTTAATGTTAACAGGTTATATTTTTCAAAGCCTTCTAAAAACACTTCCGTATTTTCTGTATTGTATATTTGAAGGAGTGAAAAATGTGTCTGTAAATAGTCATGGTAATTCTGACTATTAATATCTCTCATTATTTTTTATGCCTATACAAACATGTTCACTCTTCGACAAGTATAGAATTTCTCATTGGCTTCTTCCACCAAAGGCTTGGGGTTTAGATTTAAATACAAATGAAATTGAGTGTAAGAAAACATAAACTGAAAAACTTTCCAACTATCTTTCAGAGGGAGCTCAGGAGTTTCTTTTCTTTAGTACTTCTTTAGCTCTTACAAAGCCTTGCATTTTGGATTGTCCAGTGCCTGCATTTTTCTTCTGGATTCCTATTAGTATTGGTATAAATAATTAGAAATTGTGTGGTCTAGCTAAGTGGTGAGGACTAGGAAAGGAAATGACTGCAAGAAATAGAAGGATAATTCTGCATTTTTTCCTTCTTGTCCTTTATTGTGGGAGTTTGTGTTTACTTGAACAGTGAAGGTGTGGTGGGAGATCTGAGTGGAACCCATTAATGTAATTCGTTCCAAGTCAAAACCGTAATGGGAAAGATCATGCAGGTATTTCTTAAAAAATAATATCAGGGATCAGAAACCTCTAAGAAAAGTAGAATTTTTCTTGCACTTACAAAAGCCAACAAAGGACCTGTAAAAGAAAAACATGAAACACAGATGTAATTAAGTATAAATAGCATAATGCATCTGGTTTTCAAAATCCAGTAGCTTCCCATATAACATAATATTTTTTAAAGCATATGGTTCTGCCTTTGAAGGAGAGAGATTTGAGCTCCAGGGAATGGGCTTTTTTCACCCTTTCTTATTGCAGCCTGCCTTTCACTGTGTGTGTTGTTTGTAACCTTAGTTCTGAACTGAATCTCATTCAGTAACACTGGAACACAGGACAAATACAAATGATGGAAAGTTAGCTATATGAAAGTGCATTCCTAAAAACATTAAAGAAAAAAATTGCATCAGAAAAATCACCTTGAAGCTAGACCAGTAGTTAAAGAACTCATTTCTTAAGCTAGATGTCAGTGCTCCCAGCATGAGTTGGTCTCCAAATTGCAGTGCTTAAATTGCCAAAACTCCTACTAAAGTCATTCCTAAAATGGTGTGTGCATGAGGAAAAAAAATGTCAGTATTGCAGTCTGTGGTGCTGTGATTGACAAAACCACAGAACCATGGTTATAAATTATTGACAGAAAAACAGCATATTCCTTATGAAAAGAATGCAATGTCTGTCTAATGGAGTTTTATTTCTGATGGAAGGAATGATGAAAATTAAAGAAATCAGCATAACAAACTGTAAGGTGTCAGTAATTTTTGGTAGTGTGTGCTTGGAGTGGAATAGTCTACCCATAAAATGGGTTTTAAACCAACTAACATCATTTTCCTGCTTAGGCTTTCAAATAACTTGTAACTAAATGTATGGTTGTCAATGGTTTTTGCAGTCTGTTTTAAGAGTCTTTTGGAAACACTTTCAAACACTGGAAAAGTTTGTTACATTTCCATGATTAGCTATCAAATGAGCAGAATAGTGGTTGTTTTTTCTTGTTTGGGTTGTTTGTTTGTTTTTAATTGCAAGGTGTTTTGAACCCCCGGAAAGAATGAGCTCTGAAACCTTGAATCTCTTTCCTTGGGTGTTCTAGCATGTTTCAACTTATCCCATTTCCTGTTTAATTTTGCTTTTTCCTCTCCTTCGTGTGCCATCTTCAGACCAGTAAGATTATTGAAGCTGAGACTGGTTCTGCAGCTTGGCTTTCTGGGCCAGAAAAGTGACTCTGCTGAGACAGCTGGGGGACAGGTCTGTTTTCCATAAAATTACTGGCAGAACTGATCGGATCTAATCAGAAAGAAGGTCCTTGATATTACAAAAAGAATGCATGTGTGCAGGGAGATGGTATTATATTCCATAATGTTTTTGTAAAGGGTTTTCTTGTTGCTTGTCCATAGTTTTGTAAAGGCTTTTCAAGTTTGGGATTTTTTTTTAGTCTTAAATATTTTATATGAGTCTGTATCAAATATAACTTAGTTTAGACTACCTTTCTTCTATACAGTTTCACTGAAATCACCGATTCATGAGCTCTGACTAGAGCTCTGGCTCTGTCTGTCAGTTCACCATCTTTACTGTTGCAAGATTTTAAAAATATCATCCTCGCCTGGGTTTTTTTTTCTGGTGGTTTTTGGTTTTTGGTTTTGTTTTTGTTTTTTTGTTGTTTTTTTTTTTTTTTTTGGTTGGTTGCATTTGTTTGGTTTTGTTTTTTGGTTTTTTGGTTTGTTTTTTTTTTTTTTGCTGGCATAGACATATACTGAAAAAAAAGAGCTTGTAATCCCTAATGCTTCTATATCTGTTTCCAGAAGTCATCCATTACAGCACTGACTGCTTCTGAATAGAAGCTGAGGGTGTTAATTAATTAGTGTGCACGCTGAGAGCCGTCTGTAATTGCAGTTTTCAGGAGCAAGGGTAAACATCAAGGTGGGAATACAGTCAAGCTATGAAAAGAAAGAGAGAAGAGAGGTTTTATCAACATTGATCCAAATAAACCAGACTGCTTAGAAACAGGATAGTTTAATAAGATTTTTCAAAGCAAAACCAAAAAAGCCAACAAAAATCCAACCCCAAAACATGAAATTGTGGAATGAAACTATGCTTCACTATTACACTTTTCAGAAAGAGTATTTTGTTGTCATTGCTAAAGATCTGAATTAGTTTCAGTGTTGTGTTGCCATGCCAACAGAAGACTCGTCAGCTTGTTTGCTCCTGCTGTCAGAATAATACATTTCTGAGTTTAGTCCTCTGAGTAAGCCAACTGTAGCCTGAGTGAAACACCATGGGCTTCTTTAAGAATTAGAAACATTATCTTCAAATTTATGCATATGGAATGATCAGAACATAAAGATTAGCTCATAGGTAGAATAGTAAATGTTTTGGTTTTGTTTAAAAAGTGTTTTCTTAACTATTAACAAAATGAATGAATAATCCAATAATTTAAGGAAAAAATTATTTTTGTTTAATTTGGTATCACAGTGATGGATATTAGCTAACAAGTAGATTGGGAATTCTCTGAAGGCTTGGCAACTGACACTAGACCAAGATGTGATTAATTACTTAGTAAAAGTGTTGATAAAGCCAAAATCTGTAGGGTTTCTGCACATATACAGCAGTTATCTGAGTAGACTGAATGAAGAATCCTTGGCACAGCCTAGCAGATAATACCCAATGTAAGTTATCCCATCCAGTGATACTCCCTGCTCCCCCGGTACAAAATTGTACAAGCTAAAGACATTAATATTAATCTGGCTCTTGACATTGATATAATACCCCTGGAATCTGGACATCAGCTCTTTTCCAGCATTTCTGATGCCAGCCACCAAAGTCCTTTTCTCATTTTCCTCACCATGAAAAGCTGGTTTTACTGAGTTTTGAGATGGCTCCCTTCCACAATTTAGCTTATGCTCTTTACCTGATTAGGCTGTTACTTCTGCTTCCATCAGGAGCATTTTAGATGCTGGTTTTGATTGAACACCATCATATTCCAGTAATTAATTTACCTAGACAAAAATGTTAGCACGTTTTGTAGCTGCATCCTGCATGTAAATGAGGATGGGATCGAAAGTTAGCCAATGGTACCTATACACAAGGAAGGTGGAGGTATAAGAGTTCCTGGATTTTCAAAAGTATCTCTGTTGCAGCAGGAACAAGGGACAGAATCAGGTCTTGAGGCAACAAAGTGAGGATGGTGTGGGAATAAATACATGACCCTTGCTCACATAAGAGGTAGCTGAAGTTCTTGGTGAATAATGAACCAGAACAAACATTACTGTGTTACAGCTACCCAGGGATGTAACTGAAGCTTAACCCAACAAGTGTCTTCATTGTGTATTAAAGATGGCTAAATTAGAGTAATTACATCTAAACTGATGATATTGAAAGCACTGCCAGATTTGCTTTGCTCTAGGTGTGTGTTCTTGCTCTCTCCCAACGTTTTATCTGGCAAGTCCTGAGTGCACACCAACTCTTTGCCCTGCATATGCATGATTTTGATTTTAGAGGAGGAAAAGCTACAACAAGGATCTGAAAAGGAGCTGTGGTGGGGCAGCAGAAACCTAGAAGCGTGATGTGCCTTGTGGCACAGACTGGCGGCTCACTGCAAAAGGAATTTGGAAGACTTCATTGACTTTTAGGCCTGGCTAAAGGTTCAAAACAGATCTGTGTATTTCTGTGATTGCAAGGAACATCTAGAGTTTTCATAGAAGTGACAATATATCTTAGCATTGGGTTAGCCAGTGTCTTTAGGGATCAGATTAAATTCTATGTTTATATATTGTGGGGTTTTTTAAGGCCTATTCCCTTGTCGTTTGCATCTATAGTTACTATAAGATACCATTTTCAGAGATGGAATAACATATCCTGATCCAATATGACAATGCCTATGCTTCTATTTAGTATTTGAATTGAGTAGGGATGCTATGATAAGAGCATCCAGAATTAGGCTCCTAATAAATATAAATGATGTATTTTATTTGTTGTATAATTTATTGTTCATTTATGCGTTCTTCTTTGCATGAGTTAGCCTTTCATGCTAATTTTTCTGACAGCTGGATTCATCAAAAAGATAACCATGAGAAATTTTTCATTTTAACAAATACAAATGGCAACCTGGTGCTCCTTATCTGTTTTATGAAGCACACAGAATAGCTTTTGGAGTAATTACTAGGTGCTGATTTGAAAAAGAACTGAGGGGGGTTAAAAAAGAAAAACAGCAATTTCAAAAATACTAGGTCAGAGAATTTAAATTTAGAGAAATCTTACTAATTAATTGAATATCTCTCCTGTGCAAAATGGACTTTGAACAAATTGGGGTCCTGTTAAGTACAAAGTGATCATGCATCTGAAAGGAGTTTTATAGTATTCAGTTTTAATATAGTGTATGTTTAATTCTGCTCAGTGAAGTCCCCTATAAAATTTTGGTTGAATCCAAACTATTGCAAATCAAAATGTTAATGTGATTTCTGTGTGTCATTAGCAATTTTTTTGGGTTTTTTGGTGTGTTAGCCCCTGGATATTGCATGGTAAAGATGAGAACTTACTGGCTTTTAGGGTAAAACTAGTCATGGGAAAACTGATGTGTTCTGTTGCTTTTGTAATCAAGCAAGAACATCTATTTTAGCTGAGGTGGGAGAGGAAACCTCTGCTAAAACTTCAGGAGAAACAATGCCATATCTCTCTGGGAGAGAAGCAAGACATTCTCACAGGTCCAAGTCCTGGAGAGAAATGAGAGCAAATCAGATGACAGAAAAATCTGACAAAAAACCACATATTTATTGCTGGTTTTCCTCAAAAGAGTACATCAGGATGGTTAAATAATCATGTCAGGATTGCATAGATTGTATTTGTCTGCATAAATTTTATGCAGCTCTTAGAAAAGTTTTGTCCCTTGTGATTCTTTGGCACTTTGTGGCACATTTAAATTTTTAAACATTGGAGGGCCTGGCTCTAAGGCATCAGGCAGGGTTCATTGGCTGGTCAGTCCCTGGAGATGTAAAAACAGAGATGCAAAGTTATCAGGGTCTAGTTTTCCCTCCCAGCCATTTACTCAAGTCTTGTATCCGTGTGCTCCCCGTTGAGCTTCAGCTACACAGTAGCCTAAGGCAGACTTTCCTTGTGTGCCAGCTGCAAGTGCAGTTGAGGCTGGTGGAAGGGAAATCCTGAGTCACGCCCAGCCAAGTCCCCACTGGGGGCACGATGGGGCTCCTGTGCTGTGCCCAGCCAGCACCCACCTATTCCAGGTAGTGCAGAGCCAGGATATGAGGGAAGACATCAGCTCCAGGGTGCCCACACAAGGCCTCTCATTGGCCAAGTGTTGTTAGATTCTCTGCCACCAAGGGTAAGAGCTCAGTGCCAAGAGCCCTCTGCACCTGGTCCTGCAGACACACCTGCTTAGCTCAGGTGCCTGCCTGCACTTCTAAATCACAACATCCAAGACTGCAGGACTGACAGGAGGGAAATTCTACAGGCACAGCAGGTAAAGCTGTCTCCATGCCCTCTCTGCATCCAAACTCAGTGAATGCCTGATAGGAATAAATATATCATTCGCACAAAGGAAAACCACGCATGAGAATTGTCCAGGGAATTCTGTGTTTAGCCTCAACAATGAAGAAAACTATTTTTAATATGAAGGATGCATTTTTTACTAGTAATTCCTTTCTTTTCCAGTTTTATGCAACTCATCTATATATATTGAATACAAATGTAATTCTATGCATTGAGTAATTTTTTTCTTGGAATAGGGGAAATTACATGTATTTTTTAAGCTGTATTTAAGTTTATTCTTGGATGATTTTGTGCAGTATTTATGCCTCAACCTGTCTCTAGAATTTATAACTTTTATTCATGAAAGGAAAAAATCTACAGTTTGATGAAGGAATAAAAAAAAATCAAGACATGAGCAAAGAGATTAATTTATAAATAAATAAGTAAATAAATAGTATGGATCACTGTGCTATGTCTTAGTAGTATGAATATGCTAATTTCTTCAAGTTCCGGGGTACCTAGCTGAGCAAAAGTTAAGTACAATTACTTTAAAATTAATGCAATAAATGAATGGGTTGGAACATTTAAGGAGATTGTATTTCCTGCTCTACATGTTTTAGTTTTAATTTGTTTCCTATTTAAAAATTAAAACCAAGGATTTAATGAATGAAATTGGTATTTGTTAATCAGGCTTAAATTCGGTATCTTAATTATTTCTGCAAGGAATTTAATGTATCAGGTTATTAGAAAACTGACAAAGCAAGCAAAAAATGAATCTTCACTTTTAAAATGCTGTTTTAGTTTTTCACAGTTGGAGCTTGTTAAAACTGATTATATTGTAGGAAAAAGAGTAGATTTTAAATGTTAAAAGTAGTGCAACTTCGACACCTGTTTCCTGTTTTGAAAGCTTCCCTCCTACATAATTCGTGCATCTCCATTCTACTCAGAATCACTGATCAAGTGTACATTTAGTAGGAATATATGCACCATATGGGGGCAAAGTGGCAGGATTGTGCCTCACAGAGTGTGGTGGCACAGCCAGAATGATCCATTGCCTCAAAGGGCACAGCACAGGATCATTGGGGCAGTCTGCCCAAAAGCAGCAGGAGACACACCAGATGGGAGACACCTCACTCCTCTGGAGTACAGGGGAAGGCACTTCTGGAAATGGCCAAGTGTGGCAGTTTTCATCTCTGTCACTTTTGAAACTCATTTCTACATTTTAGGAAATTTGACCTTTCTTAGAAAACAGTCTAAGGGAATGCCTTTCAATGCATAACAAAGATTCAGCATGTCTGGCCATGAAAGAAACTGATGTGATGTTGAGAGTGAGGGGAAAGCAAAGATCACCTGGGTGTTTTTGTTAATACCAAGTAATTATTAGTATGAAATGTCTTTATCTAGATACAGTTTTGTATAAGCTACTATGACTGTGTGACTTGGAGGTTTCCCATGAATTCCTCACAACTTCAGGAATGAGAGTGTTAAAACCTCTGATCTATCCCCAAAAGCTCAGCCAAACTGAAACCATGAAGTGCCATTAAGAGTCCACTAATGATTTTTTAAATATTATGCCAAGGTCACTGCTTTTGAGACAGTAGGAGGAAGCTATACATCTCTGAATACAGGTGGCTATTTCACGTGTTTCACTGTAACAATCAATCATATGCTTGGAAATTCAGGTTCATGGAATCCTTTCTTTCAAGAGACTGGCCTAAAGCTTTTAGTGCCAGAAAAGCAGCTGTGGAAGGCTTTTCTTTCCTGAAAGCCTGCTTTGATTTTAGGATGACATATGGGAGAAATGGGAACGAGATGGTGATCTTGTTTCCCAAGGAACCAGCTGTGTGCATGCTGCTGTACTGGAGGTGCCACTGTGATATATTTCCTCTCCATCAGAGGGCTTTACTGGACAAATTGTGAGGGGTGCTGAAAGTGATAAAAGGAATGCATCACTGCATATTTGCTTTACAAGCAAGATACATAAACAGAATGTTCTCTCTCAGCCACTATGCAGAAGTATCCCCAGTGCCTTTATAAAAATTGATCTGCTCTTTGAAGCCCTGTGCAGTCTGAAATGATGGGATTTCAGTCTCCAGAAAGGGGATTAAAGACCTGGCCGCCTAGTAATGTTGACAGCCCTCTATCACCGTTTTACTTGACTGCCATAATCAGTACCAAGGTTTTAATGCTGTTGCTAAACAGATATCTAATGGATTAAATCTTCAACAAAGACACAGTGATTTAAAATACATATGTGTGTAGACATTTTAGAGCTGCACAATCCACAGGTTGAATTTTCTGTAGAGTGATAGAGGAAAATTAAGTCCATGGTGGCTGAGCACCTATTGCACCAGGAGAGAGGAGCAAATCCTTTTGATGAGAAGTTCCTTAGAGACACTGAACTAACACTGAAGTCTGTGAAAAACTGAGTTACGTATCTAAAACTCATTGTATCTCTATACAGAGAGCAGGTTTGCTCTCAACACTGTCGTATAATCCTGCCCTTTCAAAATGCTGAAGTCTGGAGCTGTAAAATGTGGGTGTGTTCAGCAGGATACACACTAAGCACTGACAAAACACAATAAATGCTGGAATCTTTATTTTCTAGCCACCTCTTGTAGCTTCCTGCTTTGACTTAGAGGGTTTTCTTTTATCTGCTGGAATGAACAAAGAAAAGATATATTCATCAAAGATTCTAAGGTAATTTTCATGAAACAGAGTCCAGATATTCCTCCTGTTATTTTGGCAGATATTATTTTAACTCTTGTTAAAGGAACAAGTAAATCGTACTTAAAAATCTGCTTGATAAGGACGCCTACAGTAACAAAGTGCAAACATTAAATATAAATTTCATTAAAATGTGTATTTAAGAAATGTTTTAAAATATTCTTCTGAATATTTTGCGTTTAGATTTTTTTTGTTTGGAAGAAGGATTAGACAGTATTTTATTAAATAAAATCAAATATTGTAAACATCCTTTAGTAAAAATGTGGGGAAAATATCAATACAACAACATTTTAGTAGCAGATGGAAAGAACGTGAAATAATATGTCAAGCAAACTTCCTGTGCTTTTGTTAAACTAGAAGCTTTCAAACATTTAAAGATGTTACAGGCTTAAACCCAATAATTTTCCTTGAAGGAAAATACAGTTCACTATATTTTTAAAAATCAACTCCTCCTTTTCTACTGCCTACAAAGCATGGTGGAAAAATAATTACAGCAGAGATTTGACATATCTGGGAAACATAATTAAAATCTCAAGTAGCTTGCTTGTTCTTTAAGGAACAGAAAAATCAGTAGTAGGTAGATATACATTTATAGGTGTGTTTCTCTTCAGAAGCATATTGAGTTCAGAAGAGAAAACATTTTCTTGGTTATAAGTACCAGAGTATTAATAACAAAAATTCTGCTGAATAAGCCACAGAAGGAAAGATAGAGATTTTGTAGTTCTCAAATTTAAAAGCTGATCTTAATAAGAAATGCTCCCTGAATGATATTTTATCTTTGAAACTGCTTTATCACATTGGAGAGCAATGGTTCTCTTAAAATTTCTCAAGCAACTTTTCGAAGAGATCTGCAATCTCACTATTTTTCAATGACAGAAGAGGTGTTAGTTGGAAAAGATAAAGACAAAAAATTGTCCAATTGTCTTTGCAGATGTCATGTTCAGGATTAAGAAATACCAGGCAGCCCAGCATACTGTTCTTGAAGAAAGATGGTCCTACTTTCAAGGGTCATCTGCTTTCTATTCTTTGAATAACTAGGTCATTGTGACTTTCTTTAGGAAGTTATCTCACAGTCATAGCAGATCCCATTATCAGCAAGTTTACTGTGTTATTTAACTTACTTCCTCAGCCTTATTTCATTTTTCCTAGTTTCTGTTATCTGTGACAGGATATGTAGGGCTTGCAGCAGACAACAATGCATTGAGAGATAAAATGATCTAAAGTATTGTGACTTTACCTTGTCAGCAAAACTGCTGCTATACTTCCTTTAGAATATTTTTCCCTCACAATGAATGCAGCTTTATGTTTGTTCAGGATCCTGTAGTTTAAATCCTGATGAGGATGCTAGGGATATTAGCAGAGTTACTTCTCAGAGTTTTAGCAGAGCTTCCTTCCCCAACCCTTAAGAGTATAATCAGAAATATGAAACCCATTGTATACTGACAGACATCAGTAAGTGATTAAAAGCACTTTTTTTCTACACTCTCTTCTTCTGGATCTTCAGAGAGAGACACACAGAGATGGCCTTACATTTTTGCTGTTTGGACTTTGCTCATTTATTCCCATCTTTTTGGCACAACATATTTTATTTACTGCAGTGTTTACAAAGTTGGGATCTGCAGGTAACCCCCAAACAACATTGCAGCTGACTTGTCAAACAAAACCAATTTCAGTAATGTTGCAGTGAGTGTATAATCCAGAGTGTCAAGCCAAATTAGAACCTTAATGATGACCTAATGATGAAAGTACCACTTCTAACAGTTTCCCAAGACTGGTTGTGTTAGGTGACTGAATTTCCACTGCTGCTTCTGTAAAGGACAAAGAAAAGAGCAGCCATTGCATCATAAGCTGAAACAATTGTGCCATAAATTCATACATTTGGATTACTTTAGATTTATTGAGATTAGAATTCTGAAGTGAAGGTGAGATGTACTTGATAGGGTGATTACAGGGGGGCATCTTATCTAGCCCTATGTATATCAATGGGGAATAGGGGGAACTGAGAAATGGCAACTGTCAAGCTCAATATTTCTTTAGTGTCTACTCACTCATAATGCTCACAGAAGTCAAGTCAAACCTATGCAAACACACCCATCTTGCATTTATATCACTTTGATAAAGCGAATGTATGTGGCATTTCTTTTGCTATATTATCAGAAAATGTATCTAAAAAACAGGAAGCTGAATATTAACTTTTTCCTATTATCCAGCTGTTTCTTATGGAAATTTATGTCACACAAAAAATAGTAAAGTTAAGCTTATAGGGAAACTTTACACACAAGGCCATCAACATTGCTTATTTTTTGCCTGCAAAAATGAAATATTCATTTCAAAAATGAACAATTCAAAAATGAACCATTATGACACATGTGCCTGTTCTGACTTTAAGTCTGGCCTTCCTGTAATTTAGTGTTTACTTGTGTTCTGTATGGAGTCAAAACTTTTCTCGGGGATGTTTTGGAACTCCTTCAGCACCCAGCTAAAGTAAATCTGTGGAATAAGTTAGGGGTGTTCACTGCCTGCCCAGAATGCTATTGTATAATCTTGAACCACAGATGTTTGTATCAGTTCTGTGAAACACTGTACTCTGGCCATTAATTCCTTTAGTGACTGTTTTACACAACATGGTTTTCATGGTTTTGTCAGTCTTATTGGACTTAAAACAATGCTACGTGCATAATTACAGTAAATAGTTCATTATTTCAATTAAAAGGCTATTAAATAACCCCTAAAGATAGATTACACATGTAGATCACACACAGGGATCTGTGCACATCTTTTGAAGAATCTAAATTTATTCCCCTTTGAAAATGTGAGTAGCCTTCAAAGCTGCTGAGGAATTATGTGACATGGGAAGTTGCTTTGATTGTTTCCCACAGGAGAAGTGGGTGAGTCATTGAATTCAGTGAGGTTACTTGATATTATGCTTAATTTGATTAAGCATGACAGAACTTCTAAACAAATTAGTGTTCAGCATGACAAAATTGGTGTTCTAGCTGAGACATGCACTAGGATGTCCAGATTATTGTGATAAATCACTGAAATATACTGTGCATATATTTACAATTTTGGAAAAGACCCTAGTTGATAAAGCTGGAATATTGGAGCAGAATGTTTGGCATCAGTGCACATACACTAAATTGCACTTGGTTCACATGAATTTCTCAGAATTTCAGTGATGGTGAGTGGCTGTTTACTTTGGGAAAGAGAAAATTTTAATGAAAAGCACCAGAACAGTAAAAAGGAGCTCCTGGTAAAGACAGGCTATCAGAAGGCTATCCAATTGATTCAAGATGGAGCATAAGTTTAAAAGATGCTTGGAATAGGGAAACTTACGCTTTGCATTGAGGCTTTGTTACAGGTATGGGCACATGTCTCTCTTTAGAGTACTGGTAAGGTTTCTGAGGAAGCCAAAAAAACCTCTGAAATTATTTAGAAAACCCAAGTAGTGTGTTTAACGATGAAGGAGGGAAAAAAAATCTTCCCTAGAAGTCATTTAAAAATCTAAACTATTTTGGTTTAGATGAAATGTGAAATGTATAGAAAGAACTCTTAAACCACCTGAAAACAATCATTTTTATTCCTAAAATTGTACCTTTTGTGAGATTTGGAGCAGGCATCTAGAAAAAAAATAGAAAATTGCCTTTAGCACATAGACTATTTATTTAATAATATTTAATTAACAAACTAATGAGCCTTATGTTGTTTTATTGTAATTTACCCACACAACTAGCAAGTGATTCCACCCATTGGAAGACCTCCATCCATTTATTTCTCATATATTATTTGACAGATGACCCCATTTGATCCTAAGCCAATGCCAGGTGGAGCAGCAGGAGAGCTCCCAGCTGTTCCAGGGTGACTAACGCGGTGGAAACTGGCAAAGAGCAGCATGAGGATTGATTTGCACGTTAAAGTGTGATAGAAAGTGAATAAGTTATCTTCTTGCTGTGACAGGGTAATCCCTTTCTTTTATTCTTCATTTCTGCTTGCTTTTGCAAAAGAAGAAAAACACCAATTTCTCACAGCAGTTTGAGTTAAATGCATGCTGTGTGAACTTCCAGTGCTCTATCCCCAGAGTCTGGACACTGTTACTACACTGCAGGGCAAAAAGAAAGCTGACATACAATGATGCTGTGTGCTGTTTTCATTTTAGGATTACATTTTAATGTAAACTGGAAATTTGACAGCCTAATGCAATTTTTTTTTTTTTGCAATCCAGCTTTTTGCAATTCATTTTTATGTTAGTCTCTTATCATCTAACTGGTATTCATATGCTAATTTTTATTAGGACACCAGTGCACTCTTTTAACATATAGGTTGGGGAACTTGTGCCATCTCAGACAGGCCTTTAAAGAGACAGAGAGTTGAGTTTATATGACAAAACACAAAACCAAATGCTACTCACAAGTATTTGCATTAGTATTAGAGAAACTCCTGCTTTTCTGAAATTTTTGCAGTAGGCAATATGAGGGAGTAGTGAGGAATATTGTCTGTATCCTCACAGCTGGGCAGCCTCACCAAATTCATTTCCTATGGGACTGAATAGAACCTCCATGGGTTATACTGGAAGGGAGGATGGATGAATAACTGAGACACTCCTCGCTTTTATAAACAAGTAAAGACCAAGAAGAGGAAGAGAAGAATGAAATTAGTTTAGTGGTATCTCATAGCAAAGGACTCTTCAGCATCCCAGGGAAGTAGAACTCCAGTGCAGCTCTGTCTCTCAGAAGTACCCTGAGATTCCACACTCTTATATTGCTTTCAGAAAGAACTGGGCTGAAAGATGAGCAAATATCTTGATTTTTGGATTGCTAATTTGTTTCATATGTAAGTAAATATAGGATACCTTGTGCACAACAAGAGCAAGATTGTTTTTCCTTTTCCCCCCCTTCCTTTCTCTAGAATTGAAAGTGTTTTATTTAAACTTACTTTACTTGTAGGATTCCAAAGTTTGTGCTGGAGGGGGGAAATTGTTTCAGATACAGATCTTCTCAGTGTTAGGTTTTTACAGAACTTTAGGTACCTTATTTGGTGGTATGACTTTTCTATTTGTTAATCCTCTGTCCTGAAAAATGTTTATGGGCTGGTATGTGCTCTGATGGATTCACTATTGCCATACTTAGACTCTTGCTTTTCCTGTAGGGATTGGAGTGAATGTGTAAGACAGGCTGGTGGGAGGTGAGAATTTCACACACATCCCACCCAATACGCAGCCATGCCTGGGAACTCTGCCATCGCACAGCTCCAAACGCTCATCCCTTCTTGGATGTGCGTCGCATGATTCAGAAATATGTATTTATAGTCAGCTGCAGCCACTTCTAATTTTTGTCTCCAAATATTTACTATGTCCAATACCATTACACAACAGAGCTTCATAAAAGTTGTACATATATGGAAGCATTACTGCCGTGGCACAATGGGTGGGTGATGTATTTCCTGGAGTGGCTCTGCAGGTCAGGCTTCACAGTATAACTGGCTTTAATCAAAAGCTGTCTTATTCTCCACATGCATCAGAAAAGCAGACAGAAAACTGAAATTCTGTGCAGCCTCTAAAAACATGAAAAAATGCATGAGAGATTCTGCTGGATTGAACTAGGAAAGGGAGACAAGCTGAACTGCAGGACTAAGAAGAAAGCACTTTTGTAAATTTTAAATGGCACCATAGTTTAGACCTGTGAGCAGCGGTCAGTAGAATAAAATGCATATTTGTCTGTTCAGAAAGAGAGAAGAAAAGGTATTTTAAGCAGTTTATTGTGCTATAATTTTTGCAATTGTTTTTGAAGTCTTTATTTGCATTTGTTCTGTGGGCTTGCCAAGACAGTTATCATTCTCCAGTCTGGGACTGAGGACTAGTTCAGAGGAGTGATTTTCTTTCACATGTGACTCTGCTCCCATTCAATTAAGAATGCTGGGGAGCTCACTCATTTAATATTACTGATGAGCTAAACCAATTTATTTACCAAATCATTTTTTAAATTATTTTTCCAGCTTTTGTAGCCAGAGAATTGAATTTTAGTCAGTTTTCAGCTGGTAAATCCTTCCTATCAATTCTCCGCCATGCAGACTTGCCTAACCCTTTTCTGGGTTATAAAGAGATTCACAGAATCACAGCACTAAGTACACATCTAGCTCAAAGACACACTTGTACGGTCTCTTGCAGATTAGGGAATTCCTTCAGATGGTGTCTCACAGAACGGAGATACTGGAGTCCAAGAAGGAGTGTGGACACTTGATGGTTTGGAGGAAGTTTTGAAGCTCTTACCTCAGGCATGGGGAATAGCAACACAGGACTCAAAGGCAGGAATATTCCTCCAAAAGCTACTGGGGCTGTATTGTAGACCTAACCTCTAAACCACAGGCTCTTGCTTCATGCAGAGAAACTAAAATGGTGGAAAAATACTTACAAAGGCAGGAATGTGCTTTCATACAGAAAGTAATTGCTGCATGGGCATGTACAATAAGCAAGGAAAATGTGGGAAAAGACCTGAAAACATCCAAACTTCTTGCAGTATTAATCATGGAGTACAGTGTTGATTTTCAACCTGCTCATTCATTAGGGAGGAATATATATTTTAGAGATGTCAGAGTACAGCGACATTATTGCTTTTCAGTGTAAGAAATTCAAATCAAGACTAAAATAACAGAAATTGCCATTAGTGATGGCTATTCCCCAATGTATATAAAATAAGCCATCTGAGGCCAGTTGTCCACACTATGATGTTGCCATTTTGCCATAATGGCACCAACTGGCAGCATTGCTGGCAGTCATATTAATGCAACCCAGTAATTAGAGAGGCATGGCAAGTGTGTATCTTCTACTACCAGTGGTGTCTATGTAATTTCACTGAGTCACATTTCTGTGGGTGGTGTGGGGAATCGTACACTCATCTCTGGCAATGATAAAGCTACTCAGTGGTGTAAAATAATGTAGACATTACATAGTAGTGTATTTTTGTAAATAATGTATTTTTAACACTTTTTTTAGGAAATGTGAAAATTACATTTAATAAGAATATTTACAAAAGGTATTCTTGTTCTTCCTGTATACAACAAGTTTATCTAAAACATTAAAGAAGATGGGGAAGGCGGCAATGTAAAGAGTGTAGAATCAGTAGATCCAGTTACTCAAGTATCTGTAAAACAAATCCAAAATTTTTAGCAAAAGAAGTAATCTAGGAAATTTAGGCAAGCCTACAGTACAATTTCATCTTGTTGGAAATATTACAGTTTAAGAACAGAGCTGGTTAGAAAAAAATGTTTCCCAGTGGATTTCAATATTTCATAAAGTTCTGATACGTCTAGTAAAACATGAAATGTATTTATCCTGTCTTTTGGAAGGATGATGGCAAGGTCCTCCTTTTCAAATATCATTCATCTGTCCACCTATTTGACTTACAATAGTACGGTTCCTCCATTATTTTAAAATTTATATTACTCTGGGTTTGCATCAGCTACTGTGAAATCCTCAGGAATTTTAAAATGGTCTACAAAATTTTCTTCTATTAAGGAATGTAAATTGCAAGGGAGATAGTAAATCCTTCCATGGGAGACAGATGTATCTTTTATTATATTAATTATTTAGTTTATTTGAATGACATGGATTATATGAAATCCTCCTCTGTATTTTTCCTTATCTCATTTTTAGAGATAGTAGGCCATCATGAGGAATTGTGAGTTTCTCTCAAGAATTAACTTAATTCTGTTTCTGTTGTAACTAAGAAAATGTTAAAGGCCAAAAAATTGGCAGAGATAAAATTAATTCTTGAGAAAATGTTACAGTCAGAAATACTTTATTGCAAATTAGCATGGATTGCTTAGCATGAACCACTGCTAAGCAATAAACCTGATATGGTTTGTGAAATGTGTCCTAGCAGACACACCAAGTTGCTCCTTTCTCTATTGTTTTAGAATGTTGGTGGTAGTCTTGTGTTTGGGTTTTTTTTCTGTTGTCTTCCAATGGTGCATTGTAGCTTGCCTTCCTTGGGGGTCTTAAAGTTGCCATAGTGTGTTGGTTTATGACCTGCGGGGGCTGAATATACAGAGTGTAAATGTGCTGTGAACTCTGCAGGAGCAGAGAGTGTAAAAGTTTCATGATTGCTGGGACCTGATCCAGCTGTCAAACAACTGCTCTCAACCAGCTGTGTTTCCCCACAACCCCTCCAGAGCTGTGCTGTTCTTGTCCAGGAGAGTGTGGAGTGACTGAGCCATGCACTAAATGCACAGGAGGAGGTGCTGGGGCGTTAGGAGCTGCAGGCTTTAGGAAGTCTTTCTGCTACAAAAATGTTCCCTTTCTAACCACAAGGTCAGACGTATTCCCTTCTGTCTTCTGTTTGAGAACTGTTTCCATTTGAATGTTTCTTACTGATTTAATTCTTCCTTCTCCTGCTTTATAAGGGAGGATTCTTTTAGTCAGCAGTGTATTTGAATGCTGTACTGTTGGTATCAATTGCTTTTAAGCTCATGAGAGATTGCAGAGGCAGTAAAGGTGTGAGTCTGCTGTGTCAGAGGTTTCTAGCAGATCTACTAAAGAGAGATACAGCTAATCAGCAGTACTGAAAGTCAGTCCTTGTGAGTAAAACTTCGTGTATTCACAAATGCATAGTTTTAATCTATACACTGGGATTTACTTTAATTTACATGTGTATATAAATTAATATACAAAAATATTTGCTAAAAAAAAAGTTTACAATTTGTTACTTCTTCCATTTTTGGTTTATCCTTTCAATATAGCTCTTAGTGTCTGATATAATAAAAGGTTTACATTGCTGTGAGTCCCAGATTGCTGTTAATAGTTCAATCCACCCTTTTCTGCTTCATCTTTTTACTTTACAGATTAATGTAGAACTGTTCTTTCAGCGGTATTTCAGAGGATTGCTGTGATGGGAGGTCAGTACAGTTGATCTTAAGGATGTTCTGAAATGGAAGCAGTCATCAGAAACCTGGGCCTCCTTACAGTGAAGGAGTTTATGGATGGCTTGCTGTGTATTTCCTTTCATTAAATTCCTATTTCATTACAGCAGCTACTGGAAGCATGACAGGAGAAATAATTCCACATAAAGGAACATTGGAGGTTTAATTTATAATAAAGTAATCAAGCTGAAAAATTGGACAAAAAGACGTGTATTAATAAAACCCATGTGTGTGGGTGGAATATGTAGGGATTTAGACCCTCTGTGCAGGTAGTCCCCTTCACCTATATTATGCTGTGCATTTCCACTAGAGTAATTTCCACATGTGACAACTTGGAAGAAAGACACAAGGCAAAAAAGGAGCTACAAAGTTAGAAGTGTGGAATTCTGTAACCGTTTGGGAACACTATCTCTATGAATATCCCTTCATCCTTCTTCTTTACTAAGCTTTACGTGCTGAGCATAGCACCATATGATATGGAATATCTCTTGAGTCAGCTGTTCCAGCTGTGTCCTCTCCCAATTCCTTGTGCCCCCTCAGCCTCCTCACTGGTGGGATGAGAAGGAGAAAAGGCCTTGGCTCTGTGCAAGTCCTGCAATAAATAGTAAAAACATCTCTGTATTGTCACCACTGTGTTCAGCACAGATCCAAAGCACAGCCTGTAACAGTTACCCTAGACAAAATTAGCACACTCCAAATGGTGGAAAACACAGTATAACTGCTTCTCAGCTCTGCATTTTGTTGTGATCAAGTATTCTAGGCATGGGTTCTTTGTATACTGGATATGAGCACTTAAAGCTAAAAATTACCCTGGAGTGCAACTAGAACTCACAGAAATCCCAATCCTTTGTTGGTATGGTTTGGGCATTGCCTGCAAATATTTACCAAACCAGACTACTCTGGAAGCTCAAGCTATAGTAATGCTTGGCTAATGGCTCCTGATGGAGAGCTGTGAGAGAACCTTTGAAAGCCAAACAGCTGTGAGGATGCATCAAGAAAGCTTTTATTGGAAATTTTAGGAAATGAGAAGCATTTTCCAAGTTGAAACTAGGTGGGTCCTTTCAGAAGCACATAAGCAAAATTTAGATGCCTAAGGCTCACTTTAAAAGCCCAATTTATTTACTGGATTTAGGGGATGAAATCTCACCTTAAAACTGATAGAAAGGGATAACTCTTTCAGCTTTTCAGACAATGAGAATACATTTCCAAATGTTTAGTAACTGAAATACCTAAAGTTCTTTCTTCTCCCTCAGCAGAAAATAGGGTAATTTTTCTTTTTCACCAGTAAAGTGCAGCAGAGGCAGTTCAGTAACACTGTATCCCATTGGGATATTAATGCAGGGAACCCAGCCATTAGGGAAATACAAAAGTGCTTGGCTTTTATACTGAACTACTGCACCCCACAGGATATAAAAAGAAGAAATTAACTGGGAGAGAAATAAAGTTGTCTAGGCTGTCTAAGGAATCAGTGATTCTTTAGGAAGTAGAGGTGTCTTTAGTGGAAATAGGTTCTTTTTATGATGTTTTAGCTTTTGTGGCACAAATGTGTTATATGAAAGATACCTTTCATTCTCATCAAATTGCCTTGATCTCTGAAGACAGCCTTTATTTCATTTAATTTGAGGCTTTGAGATTCTCCTTTGCTTATTATCTATTAACCCACTCAAAATCTAGTGCTAAGCTAAATGCCTGTTACAAAGCAGGCACGTGACTCATATGGCAGTGCTAAATTCTGATAGCACACGTTGAACACAGATTAATTTAAAGTTCAAGGAGCTTGATTATATTTTAAATTAGAAAAAAATTGTCTCTCTCCTTATACCTGCAAGCATTAATGACATTTTGCTGTGCCTTAAATACGTTTTTTTTTGTTTGTTTTTTTTGGTTTTGTTTTTTTTTGTACAAGACACAGAAATCATATAGACAATGATTTTTTAATAGTTTTAAGTTCCATTCTGGGAATTTAGCAGTGGTTGAATATTGGAAAGTACTGCAGCAGATTGAATATATTCATTGAAGTCTCACAGCTCACACTGTGATGCTTTCCCATGTGTTTTTTCTACTCAAAGAATTATCAAGTGCAAGAAGACTCTGACCAAGGCCACTCTTGATGTGCAAGAAGCACAGTTGTAGTGCAGGGCAGAGGGAAGAGACCCTGTGCTCTTACGAGATCACGTCTTCCCACCAAGGTTGGAAGAGGTTCTTGAACAAGGGGTTCTTATTGCTTTCTCTTTCACTCTGTAAGGAAGAGTCAGCACCCATGATTTTCCCCCGGCAGGAGTTGTGTTTCTTTCTGAGTTGAACCCGATACACAGTAAAATGTTTCCTCCAGCCTTTTCCCAGTGGGATGGATCAGAATGTCTAATCCCATCTTTGTATGCCTTTAATGAATACTTATGACAAACCTGGTGTTGATTATTCAAAATTGTTTCTAGTTCTGGTATGCTTAACAAAGCATTATGATTTTCATGTAGGGATTGAGTAGCAAGAGCAAACACATTTTTAATTTTTTTTCTCACAATGATTTCCAAAAGAAGAGGAAGAAAAAAAGGGAGAATTGGCCAAACCCACAATACCTCCATTGAAAATAGGATATGTCAATAGAATAATTTCTAGATGTATTTTCATGAATTTTCAAATGGCTTTTTGATCCCTAGAACTGTTTTCCAAATCAATGGAACAAACAGGGAAGGAATTAATATTAAACATGAAGCAGTTCAAGTAATATGCAATTTTTAAATATTGGTCTGCACAGGGGTAACAGCATACACACAGCTATAGTTTCTATTTATCTGCTAAGAAGGGACTCTGGCATATGAAAATAATTAAGGCATGGGGATTTTGAAGATTTGCTGCTAGGAAATATTTATCACTGAAGTAAATCTGAAGCTTACAAAGGAGTTAAAGACATTTTGGTGAATTAGATCAAACATTATGAAGAAGCTTTGCAACTTACAGAGGATATTACGGAAATATCTAGCAAAATGGAAGGAAGAATGTGTATATATGTATCTATATATAGTTATAGCAATTGATAAACAGATTCAATTAAATTAGGTAATTAATTACATTTTAAAAAACATTTGGGATTAGGGCTTTGGTTAAGGACCAATGAGAAATGCAAATTATGCCGTTAGTGGAGAAGTGAATTTTAGAAGGAGGCGCTGTTGGTAGTTGGTGGCACTGGGGGAAAGACATGATCCTCTAAACAATATTTGTTTCAGCTAAAATGTGAAGCTTTCCTTGAAGCCAATGGCCACATAACTGACTTTAGACTCCAGATCTACTGCTGACCACTTTTAACTTCCTCAGATAATTTTGTTCTTCTGCAGATGGAAGTGTAGTCCCCACAACAGCTTTAAGGACAGGCAGGACACTTCCAATGCCTGCTAAGTGAGTAACTTAGAGGTGTTTCTTGAATTCTCATGAGTGAGAAGGGCAAATTTTGAGGTTTGCCCTCACTGTCTGTAAAGCCTTCCTCTTCAGTAGATTAGGTACAAAGGTGAATAAGCTGGAGAAGAATTCTCAGTAAAAGCCAACAAAATATTGAAAATTAAAGTTTAATTCCTCATCTAAAAATTGCCATCAGCACGTCTGCTGCATTCATGAGTTTTAAATGAGAGTGGAAAAAAAGCTAAACCCTTTTTGGGGACTGTGGAGTTGGATAAACAAACTTCTATTATTACATATACTTATGGTGCATTATTGTGTTTTGTAGTCTACCTGCAGGAAGTTCAGTTATTGATTTAAACCCTCTTCTGGGAATGCCAGTTTGAATTGCTCTTAAACTTTATGTATTGTTTTCCTCCTGAGGATAAAGGGTTGTATTTAAAATAAATTTTCAACCCTGTTGCTTAGATTTCCTCTCATATTGATTAGTTATTGGTGTTCTTTAGTTAATTTAGCAAAAATGCCCCAAGCAATGTATGTTGGATCTCATGCCTGTTTTTGAGAAATGTAGCTCTGCTGTGTTAGGGTAGAAAAATGCAAAAAGTTCTCATTATAAAAATGGAGTTATTTTTAATAGTTTGTACATCTTGTGCTGATTTGTAAATATTTATATTAGATTAAGGTGCCAGAATTTGAAGTCACCAAATATAAAAGCTCAACTCTCAGAGGAAAAAGAATAAATATCTGATTATAATCCATAGAAAACTGTAAGGTGTTTTACTGTCATAGTTTTTCCGTTATCTTTTCTTATTTATTTTTGTTTTTACAATACAGTATACCAATACTATATAACCAATATTACCAATAGTATTGATAGAATAATACCTTACACAAAGAGGGTTTGTGCTCAGTATCTGCTTTAAATTGATGAACAGGCTTTCAACAAAAGCTTTTGAAGCATTTGTGTGCATGAGTTTTTGCACCTGCTAAACTAAAAGCAGTAACTGAAGTTCATAGCTGTGCGATAAAAGGTGCATATTTTTAATATTTTTGTACTTTATGCATATTTTAGTCTCATTCCTACTACAGAAACAAAATCTACAGATAATTTAATCATATTATTCAAAAGAAAGCTAACATTAGAATCAGAGTTTCATACTGGGAGATTGTAAAAGGGCATCATGAGAGGGATGTGCAGGTAATAATGGGCTGGGCCCTCTTTGGCCCAGCCTTTGTTCCCTGAGAGGCAATTCTTTAACCTTGTTCTCCCGCTGAAGATTTCAAGAGCTGCAAATGAAACAAGCCTTCACTGTTAAAAACTTCCTTGCTTACCATCTATTTTGGATCTTCCTTCATGTGTTTTAAACCTAAAGCTTCTTGTCTAATCCTAAGTATAGAACAGGTACTTCCATTCCTCTCTACATCTCTTTTAGATGTTTTTAGGCCTGTTAGATATTTCCTCTCCTTTCTTAAGACTAATCAGCACTAATGTGTTTGGTGTTCATCGTTATTATTGCTTCCCAAGCTGGTTGTGTCATTCCAGCTGAGACCTTACCAAAACTAAACAAATTATGCTCTCACTGAATTGAAATTCAGAACATATGGGAGGTGTTTCTTTCCTACAAACCATTTGCCCACACTTACTAGGAAAGCAAAAGACTTCAATGTGAGTAGAAATACGAAACTTGATTTTTAGTGCAAAAATAGTCTTAAAGCCTGTACTCCTAAAATAAAGAGCTGATTATTGATTCTGTATCAGAAAATACTCTGGTACCATGAAAAGGTTCTGTCCTGGGAAATCACAAGCATTGAGCTCAGAGCTTATAAGCCTTGGGACACTGAGCCTTGTATCATGATCTGGTAGGGACTTGTTTAAACTTGGTACCCTGGGGTACACTCAAAGCAATTTCTCCCAGATAAAACTGTGTTAAATGCAGCAGCAAAATGAATTTTGTAGAAATGTTTATGTTGTAAGAGAAGGAGCCCAACAGTCTATATTTAAGCAAAAATTTCAAATGTCCTGCAGTTGAGATTTTCCTACCTTTGAAAAAATTCTCCCTTTCTTTCAGAAACCTACCCTGTATGTTGAAATTGCACAATATACCTATTTTAATATTGAGCTTAAAAGAAAAAAAAAAAAAAGAAAGAAAAATACTGCTGGAATAAAATCTGGAAAGTGGCTGGCTTTTAAGATTGAAATAGAATAGGGATCTGGTTTTTAGTGCATGGATCCTAGTGAGGAGACAGGAAACAGAACTGTGTAATCAGAAGCAGAATCTTAGGACCATTTTTCTATGAATTAGTCCTTTGGCTGAGAACCAAATAAGCAAATTTATAGTGGTCTGAGTGTCCCATTAGGGATGAATGAAAAATCTTTCACTACAAATATTTCTCTTTCCTCTAGTGGGGTAATTGGTATGTATCATAATGTTTATTTCCTCTGAATTGCATTTCAAAAAACAAAGCAAAGCAGAATATCTTTCTGGCAAGGAGGTAATCTGTGCCATAACCAAAATTAAGCCCAGGTGTCCTGATACACCATCCCAAAATCTGTTCCCTAAACTATTTTTCCCACAGAAGGTCCTTGTTACAGGCTGCACACATATTTCTTTCTACCCCTCAGCTTTCTCTGCTTTTCAGAAACATTGACTCCACTGAATTCTCACAAAACTGTCTGTCTTTTCCTAGGAAAAGCTGACATCTGTCTTGCCCTCACTTGGGTTTTGGAGATCAGTTCCAGAATTAGCTGCATTTTGCTTTGTGAAAAACCTGAAGTATACTAAGTTGCCATGTTCTCTGCTCCATCTACAGCATTGCAGCTTTTAATAAAATATTCTGTCATCTTAGGTGAATTTTGCAATCAGCTTGCCCAGGATGACTCGAAGAAAAGATTTTGGGAAAGGAGAATGTTCCCAGCAACCCCAAGACTGTTGTCTGTGTCTGTCATTGGACCACAGTTCAATTTGATCTTTACTCTTACTTCTCTCTGGTCTAATAGAAGCTGTTGCCTTCTTTAATTTTTTCACAGCCATTTGCCACTGGGAGAAATTTCTATGTTGCCTTTCTGGTGTCTGACACAATGTGATCTAACCTCACAAGATAATTTTCTTTGGAAAACTGTGACCTATTGGTACAATGGATCCTGAATTGGAGATTTAATTAAACATTACTGTCAGTATCTCTGGCCTTCCTAAAGTTCTTGGTGATACCCCTTTTCTTGGCTGTCTCTTGGTTTCAGCCTGCAGAGTACTGCCTGTTTTTCAGGTTGTGTTTTAGTTGTTTTGTCCAGCAATTCTGTTCTTTAATTTACTGAAACATAAAGCCAGCTTTACTGAAGCAGAATGTCCAGGATGTCGTAGGGTTGTCACAGGGACTCTAGATTTGGGGAAATATGATTTTAACACTCCAGTACTTACATGTTTGCATTTTTAAGATATAAAAACACCATTAAAATGCCAGTTAAAGCTGGTGTTATTTTTCACTGACTCAATAGTTTATTTTTTGGATTTTGTTTTTCTTATGCTTTATTTTGGGGTATTTTCTTCAATTTTTTTTTTAATATATATTTTATTCTGAAGAGGTTGTAACCTTTCAAAATTCAGTACTGTAACATCTGGTTTGAGGGGTGCTGCTTTGTTCTGGCTCAGCAGTGTACCATAAAGTGGAATTAACCACGTACCTTATGCATGATTTCTCTGTCAATATGAAAAGCAGTATCTGCTTAGTTCAAGATATCAATGTCTGTTAGCAAAAGAGTGTGTTTTAAAAAAATATTGTTTCCACCCCTCTCAGCTATTGACACGTTTAATGAGGGCATTGTTCAGTGTTTCTTCCTGTGCAGCTTTGTCCCCTGTCTGTGGTTTCATCCAGGGACCTCATCTCTCCCTTCTGCCTCGTTCTTTGTGCCAAGCTCTGCCCATGGTGCTTGTACCTGTCAGGAGTTTGAAAGGCACTTTCCCAGCAGCTGTGGATGGTTCTTGGGCTCACACAGTCCTGACCCCGGGCCAGCAATAAAACTGCAGCTGTGTCTGCCTGCCAAAAGCCCTGCTCTTTAATTTTATACACTGTTATAGCCTGTGCATACAGTAGATTTGAGAAATTGTTACCAGCTGCTATTGCAAAGTAGATCCAATACCTAAAGCAAGATTGTAGCACTGAATTCCAAGCTGGTAGAGAAACTGTGTAGTGAAGGAAAAAAAATGATAGTGTTTACTATTTTCCCACTCTCTGCTTCTTTTCTGAATTCTCTCTTCCTTTTCTGTCTTTCTCTAAACTGTAAATTGTAATAATTTTAAAAACTCAAAATCAGATCCTACTTTGTCCTAAATTATGTGGAAAACTACTGCTTTGTGTTTCTGTATGATACATCTTTCAATGGATTGAGTACTGTCACTCACAGTTAAATTTCTGAGTTTAAAAGCTCTAGATGCACTTATTTTGCCAGAGTTGATCAGGAAAGTGTGTGTACTACATAATATACAGATGTGCATTCAGACAGCTTTCATAACTTTAACAAATGGCTCCCCCTAAATCCCAGATTATTTTGGGAACCTAAGAGCATTTAGAAAAAGAACAGTGACTGTCCTTGTTATTGTATCTATATTGGTCACAGTGACCATTATAACGAATGTAGCAATTTGCAGAAAAAAGATAATCAAAAATCTCAGATGGTGCCTTATATTTCATCTCATACAAAATGAGCCAGTAATATTTCTAAAGAACAACCAACAGCCATTGTTTTGATGATGGGCAGTGGCACCTTAGGAGATCTGAGGTTGTTGAAGCTGAAAGTTGGCATCATATATACTTGTTGTAGTAAAAAGACTACAAATTCTATACAGTGGGGAGCTTTGAAAGAGTTATCCTTTTTTAACGAGTTCCTTAACTACTTTCTTTTTAATGGAAAAGCTTTTGGAAAAGTTTATAAAGAGGAGAAAGCAACATTTTACCTTGATAACTACCTTAAGAAGTTGGATACTGTTTTTTCTGATTATTTTGGGGTCTAAAGGAGTTAGGTGTTTTAAAAAAGAAACCTAAATGAACGTTGTTTTCATCTTCCTGGAGAACATTAAGATATTGTTATTATTTTCAAAATGGAAGTAGTATCATGTTCAGGTAAGATTGTTGCAGTAGTTTTCAGTGAGCATTTAAACACAGAAACACCCACTCAAATATTTATGGCTCTGATCCATCAATGATTTATTTATGTACTCATCTTGCTTTTCTATGACTAACACCATTACTTTGCATGATTTTGTGTTCAGAAAATGTTTTTATTGATACAGGCAAGGTCTCATTCAGATTTAGCTGTTCATAGCCAAAACTGGTTGCTCTTCCCTGATTCATGAAATGGCATCTTCCTAGCTAGATGTGATTAAATCCATATCAAGGATATTTTCTAAGTTCAGGGTTTGGTTTTCTTTTGTTTGGGGTTTTGACTTTGGGGTCTTTTAATGTGGAAAAGTTAGAATGTACTTTTATATATAAAAGATTTCTCCTTGTTGTTTTTTTCTTTGTTTATCTTCAAAGCTGAGTATCAGTTGACGTACTACCATCACAAGAAAGACACAGAGACCACAGCAGAGTCAGAGTGGGAAAAGAGGAAGTTTAATTTTCTTTTCAGTTTGTATAGATTTACAGAAGTGAGACCACATTGGAAGACTGAGGTTCAGCCTCTTCAATTCTACTGGTCTGAGAAAATGTCCATCAGTTGTCCCTCCTACCAGGAGGAAATGTCAACAATACGTCAAAAATAGAGTTTGTTAGGTAAACAGCATAGAATTGTTTATAGTAAGTGTGTGAGAATCTGACTCGGAAATATGTAAATTACCAGAAGGCTTAGCAAGAATAGCAAAAGAACGGGCAACAATCAGTCATAGTTTTGACTTTTCCAAAATGCCAAAGCACAACACTTTGCAGGCCTTACCAGAGTTTCAGAAATTCCATGTCCACATTTACAGAAAAAAGAGGTTAGGCATATGTTCTGACATGGTTTAAAGGAGATTATGTGCCTAGCTTGGGAACGTCACCCTTACTTTTGGAGTTTTCCAGTAAAGATCACAGTCTTTGAAAGTCACAAGGGATGATAGAGATATACGTTATAAACATTCTATACTAAACAGAAAATACTGTCTCTCTTTTTTTCACCCATATTAATCTAAATACTTTGTTCTGAGAGGAATTTCTTGAACTTAAGAAGATCATAAACAGCATGAGCTTCAAAAAACCCTTATCCTAGTAGCTAGATGGAGAATTTTGCTTTGTTTTCAACAAGGGAGCCAACTATGTGCCTAAATGTCTGTGTCACATAACGAGACATAGAAAAACCTTAAACTGTTTTTCTTCTTACTTCTATCCATGTTAATTTGTGAGTAACTGCACTGACCTCATGTTAATGTGGTTGGATGCAAGAGAGGAATCAGGGACAGGGAAGGAATATCTGCTTGAATGGTTTGAGAAGGCACCTGTAAACAAATATTCATGGCTTTATCCTGGGACTACCCTAATTTGCCTAGTTTCCCTTGCAGTGAAGCAAAATTCCTGCTTATCACCTGCTACCAAAAGTCTTAGTACCTGAACATTTCTTCATAGAGATATAGCTGTCAAAAAGCTGATTGAAGGTATTCCTGATGTGGAGTCATATTTACAAGCAACTGTGTGTGACCACAGGGACATACAGGCTTACGTAAATATTGGTTTCTCCAGTGCACATCATCTTTTATCCTCAGCAGTGCAAGCTCAAAAAGGCGTACCCAAGAATCAGAGTCCTCCTGAGAGGGGAATTGGCTGCACTGAAGACATTCGTCACTTCTTTCTAGGTGGTTGGTGTATTCTGTACCATCTGCAGCATCATTATACTGGGTATGCAATACACAAAATAACAAGAAAAATGTCTTAGGGGCCAGTATATAGAACGGGTAAGCTAAAACACATAATCCAATTATGGGAAATTAAGCTGTATGTAAATATAGCCTCTAATGTAGTTGCTTGTTTCTCCAGAATTCCTTTTAAATGTTTTTCTTTAATTATATGGGATAAGTACAATGCTGAGCCCCAGGGTGTTCTGGATTTCTTTTGACAAAAGTTTTTTCTTTCTATTTTAGTCTTCAGGTGACGTTACAGCTTTTGGGAGCAATTAACTAAATGAAATGGATGGAGCAATTGGGTCTAGTTTTGTGTATTATTTTTTCTCAACTTTAGGAAGGTTTATCAAACTGAGATATTCCAGTTAAAAGAAAAATCAAAATCAATGCAAGTACATCTTGGCTTGAAAATTTTCAGCTGGCATTATTTCATAAGGTTATTAGTTTGTTATCGTGAATTGCTGAACTGCTTCTTATATTCATAACTGAGCCATCTATTTCTAGTTGTAAAACAGTAACCAGAAATTAAGACTAAATGTTTTGCATAAATCCTGAAGTCCATTTACTGCCTGTCCCCATCTTCTTTTCTGTAGGAAAAAGAGACATTTCTGCTGTTCTGGGAGACAGCATTGGACCTGTGATAACCTTCAGTGTGGCTGGGAAGGAAAGCAAAATGAGGTTACTTGCCAGCTTTGCTGTTGCTCATTAGCCACTATCTGTGTTCCCCAACAAATCCTCTGTGTCATGAAGATACTTGTCCAGGATGTGATTTTCTAAAAGAGTAACTAAGTCTTTGCTCTCTTCAGTAGCTTGTAATTTATCATTGTCAAAAATATGCAAGCGTTTCTTTTTGTTAGATGGATGAGAACAGAATATAAATGCAAGTGTGTGAGTGACACTTTGAGCACTGATGCCTGTGGCGGCAATCAATCACAAAGGGTTCAGCAAAGTGAGGTTACTGGAATAGTGCTCTGCAAAACAAGCAGTATTGCAGCAGATTTGGGTAGCTGGGGCTTTTATTGGTGGTATTACTGGGATGCTCAGTGTATTGCCTGCTTTACAAGCTCCATGATTGGAATGATTCTGGGAATCTGCCTTGGTTTTACATGCACATGTACTTCACAGGAGCTGAAAGAGATTTATACACTGATAGTACAGGTTCTGAAATTGATGAAATTTAAGAAAAAGGAATTGGAAAACATTCCTTGACTGCTTTCAAGGATGACTCTAAGGGAATCACTTTCCCACTAGACATAAAATGAGAAAAGACTAGGGAAGGATTTCTTTTTTTCCCCTGAAGGCTTTTAATTTTTCTTGTTCTGAATTTTTATATGTAAAGGCAAAGATCTATAACTCATCCTCTAAATACTACTGTGTCACTGTGGCTTCATGAAGGAATGTAATTGGAAGAGACAAAAGAGGTGTATTTTTAAGTTGGTCACAGCATGTCACTTTTCAGTCCAAAATTGTCCTCTGTCCTTCATAACTAGGAGGGAGATGAGCTGTGTTCTGACTGCAGGGTGACCAGAGCAGCTGATGTGTGGCTGCATTGCTTTAAAGGAATGGAGAGAACCAGCACGTGCTTGCAGGAAGGTCACTGGAACTAAACCAGTAAATTTCTGTGTAAAAAGGAGGAGTTTATCTTTCTCCCTGTTTATGCATGGTAGGAGATGTGCTGTGAAGTGCAAAGGAGCACAAACCAGGAACTTGAGTGCATAAGAGTCATGCTCTAAAAGGAGCAAAGGATTTCCACCTCTTGAGCAGAAGGCTTGTGATGTACACAAGGGTGATAGTTACCATGCAGACTCTGAGGTGATTACCTACAGGTCCCTGGTGTTTTAAGGCAAGTGGGAAAAAAAATCTTTAAACCTTCATACAAAAAAAAGGTGAGGCTAGGTATATCCATAATACTTGTTTTGTGTTCTGAAAAGAGTGTATGATATGTTACGCAGCCACTAAAAAACCCTCAGAATTTAAAAATAATGTATCAGCAAGTAAAATAACCTTCATACCTATATAATGCTCCTAAACTGGAGCACTACTGCAAGAAATAGCCCTTGTTTACAAGCAAACTGCAGGAAGCAAGAATTATGGTCTAGGAATATGATCTTTTCCAAACAACAGGATATCTGGGTGCTTTTCATAATGTTATGCAAAGGACACTGAACTAACAGAGACTCCATCAGAAATGTCCAGACTGTCCACTTTACTTCATAATTAATTTCTTGTGGCATGTTATAAAATGCTGTTTCTCATTGCTTTTGAGACTGACAAATTCTATGCATCATTGTGATTCCATGTGAGAGAGTCACACTGAGTTTCTTTCCAGCGTGCTGTTTTCCAGTGTCTCAGTACCTCAGTGAGCTTGTTCCTCACTGCTTTTCCCCATGTTCTTCTGTACAGCACCAAGGAACCAGCAAGCCATGCAAGGGTGGTTACCATGACACAGAGGGATGGGAGCTCAGCCTTGATGCTTTTCCCACATATTCACGTGCTCTCTGGACTTCTTTTTCTTTACCCACTTCTTGATTCAAGGATGAATATTTCTCTTTCAGTAGGTGGAACTCTTTGCATTATCTGCCTTTCTCTCCAGTTCAAGGATAGTATCAGGAAGAAGGGCTGCCTCTGACCTCAGTTCAGTTTGTCTTTGAGTCTGAAAATGGCTTTGGAATCCTTTCAGTAGTACGTATTTGTTGAATATAAGATTATTGGTATCATTGAATATGTTTTCAGCAAAGCTTATTCTCCACTTAGAACAAAAAAACATCATTTGAATTTCCAATATTGAGAACAGTTCATTAGACTTCTGATACTAACCTAGTCTTTTCCTCCGGCTTTGTTTTTTACTGCATACTTTATTTTGAAAGAAATGTCACTTTTTCATCTGCAAAGAAATATATCTTGAAATAGGCAGTGTAGAACATAGATGGGCTCATGGTATAGCATGAAACCAGAGCAAGAATGTCAGAGAAGAGTAGTGAAGTAGATAAATATGTATGTCTAATTGTAATTTGCTATTCACAAAATTTGTAATGCTATTTAATTTACATGAGAGCTATGAATATCTAGAATTAGTGCATTTAAAGTATTTCACTTTATAATGGCTGTCACTGTGATGAGCACTTAGCTTTCAAAGCTAATATTTGCTTTTGCATAGAGGGCAAAAATATTGTTCATTTTTGTGAAGGACAGAGCAGGTCACTGCAATGAAAGAAAGCTCTGATGAGATCCTGCCTGCCATTCATGCCAAAAATACAGTAGACATAATTGTATTTCTCTGCATAGTAAACTGCAGATGTTATTGGAGGAACAGAACAGCAACATTTTGGTCTAACAGATAACACAATGGTCACCATACATGCTAATTAAAATTCATATACATGTGACTTTTCACCATTTTTGATACATAAATATGAAAATACATATCTAAATATATATATATAAACAATGTTGGAGTACAGTTAAGTGTCAAGTGTATTGGTTCTGTTTTCAGTTGAATGATACAATCCAGAGACAGTGGTGAGTAAGGAAACATCTGAACTGTATTTATTTTCATCTTCACTAATTACTTGTAAACATATTTCAAAAAAAAAAGCAATTCATTCACTTTTCAAAACATAATACTATAATATTACATTTTCCCTGAGGAGCACTTACCTATGATTTACATTAACTATTGATTCAGTTCTCTGTAAAGATTGTACTATGTTTATTCTGTCCACTGATAAATAGAAAGTAGGAAAATGAAGAACAATATTATCAGGGAACACCCACACTACAGCATTAGGAAAATTAACTGGGAGGTTCCCCAGAGCACACAAGTCAGACATGCCATGTGGCAGCAGTGAAAGTAAAATGACAAGCAATATATTATCTGGGAAAATCCACATTAGCACATACATTTAATGAACCTTAGGATGGAATTAATGAAGGGTTGAAGCATAATAAAGTACAAAAACTGTCCATGTATCCTGAGCCAGTCTTTCTGTATTTGAGACTGTCCTCCCCAAATGCTGCCAGATGTAATGGAGAATAAATAATTGGTTTAGAGTGCTTGGCCAGGGAAGATGAAGACTGAGACAGCAGCATGTTAGTTAATACATTTCATCCCTGCCACAGGCATCATGGAGTCTTTCTTGATTATGTTACAGATATAGACATAGAGCTGTGCTTCTTAAATCATCTGTTCTGGCCAAGGTCTAACTCCTGACTCCTGCTCCACTCAGTGGTGTGTGAGCATGGATAAAGGGCACAGAGGAGCAAATCAGCAGACAACTGACCATCAAGGAACTGTTGTGGTACAGGAGTTCTGGGAAAATATACATTAACGTTTTGTTAATGGGCTGATGGATAGCTGAATTATTGCATTATGAAAGTAATAATTTAAAAAAAAGGAGAGGAAATCCACCAGTAACTACAGCAGCTTTTGATATAGGTTGGATTATCTGGGATAGCTGGGCCTCACAGATGAATAGTCTCAGGCTTAGTTCCTGGGCCCAGCTCACAAAATCCCCACACTGATTATACCTAACGTTGGTATAAAATATTCTTTTTGTTTGAAACTTTCCAGTCAGCTTGGGCTTGAGACAAACTCCTCCTTTCTAGAAACTATGATTCCATCTCGTCCTCAATTTTTGTGTAACACTACTGTCATTATCAAAATTAAAGGATATCTTTTACATTCTGGATACTTTAAGATAGCGTAGATTTTAGATTAGAGTAAATATCTATTAGCAAAACCAAAATCAAAATATCAGTGGTTTAAATATGTGTTTGTACTATGCCATAGAACGAACATTTCTCACTCCATCCCCTTGTCTGATTATAAACTGAGTATAGAGCCTATCACTTTATTTTTGCTTTATTTTATTTTCAATATGTACATTAACTTCTGAAGTTTTCAGAGAAAACCAAAGCTGAAAAACACCACCCCCATGCCCCAAAAGAGATGCAATGATATAAATTACTGATTCTCCAAGTAATTAGGATTTTGTGGCCATTTCTTTGGAGGGGCTGAGGACATGGGTGACTGTCAGTGGTGGAATAGCTCACAGAAACAAACACTGGTCTCAGCTGAGTGCAGTGGGTATAATGCTCTTCAGAATTTCAGCCATCAAACCCTGGTAGTATAAGAAAGTAGGTACTGTGAAAAAACCAGAATACAATAAGAAAAAATACACAGAAAAAAGTGTCTAACAAATGCTAACATAAAATCTATTTCTGAATTTTGAGTTTGATCTAAAAAAGGGATTTTTTACCACCTGGGCAAGAATTACATCAGGCAAACTAAGGTTGGCTTGTATGACCCAGAATCCAGCATTGAAATGGAAAATTCAGAGCTAGGTAGGATTAATTGCTGCACAGTCTACCAGACTCAAAGTAGTCTGAGGGTGACTTAGTTCCTGACCTGAGAGTATATAAGAGAAGAAATTAGCTGTATTAGTCAAAGCTTGCTTTCTAGATAAAAATTCAAATCAAATACAATGACTCAGAAAATGTTTCTGTGGAGTTAGACACTCAATTTACAAAGCCTATGTTTTTACCTTAATGTGCAGTATTTTCATCTTTCCCTTTGTAACTCTCCTGCATGGCTTATCTGTCTTTCTGGAGGTTTGGGGTTTTGCCTTTCTATTCAGCTTGTAGGTACTTTGCTGTTAAGAAAACCTGAATAGGTTGATTTTGTTCCTTCTTCTAGAGGACCTGTGAGAATATTGCAGTTGGTGATGTGAGACAGATTTTTTTTTTCCTTTTTTTTACCTCAGAAAGGAATGTCTTCTTTCCAGGCATATTGCAAACACAGAGCTCAGTTTAATCATTCTTAGCAGAGCAGGTTGTTCAGTCTGAGGACATTGTACCCTGCTAGATAAATCTCATGCAGAGAATTAATGTGCCTCTAGCTTGATATATCACACCTCTTCAATCTGCCATCTTCTGTTGGATATGGTGAAAAGGTAGAAACTGAAATTCTCAGAATTAGTTCCATTCGCATTGTTCTTAGAGAGTTATCGGAATTCCCTGTGGGAAAACTAAGTTCTGTCATCTTGAGAGCTAAAAACATTATTGAACTCTTTGTCTCCTGAAAATAAGTAAAAAGTGTGAGAGTATGGTTCCAAGTGCAAACCCAAGTGATTACCTAAATACAACAGTGGTGTGTATCGTGCTGTGCAAAGAAACTCCAACAGCCCTGGACTTTAGATGTATGTTCAGCAAATGTTAAGACTCAAAGCTCAGTGAAACATAAAACAAATAAAAAAATCCATTAAATGTCTTTTAATTGAAAATGTAAGGAAAAGTTTAACCAAACCATCCCTTCTCACTTCAGAAGTCTTGCTGGCTTGTAGAGCAGTGGAGGAATTGCAGCAGTGGTCTTGTTTTTATAGAATAATAGGAAGTCAAGGAACAGTTGTTACCTGCAATCCAAATACCCTTGATATGTGTGCACATGTCTTACAGAGTGGAGATTAGTAAAATACTATTTAAATCAGTGATACTATGTAAGTCATGGAACAGTGGGGCTGGATACTGCTACTACCATCTTCTGACAAGAATAAAAGTTAGATCAGAAAGTCCTGTCTTTTCTCATCTTAAGAATTTTTTGTAAGTTCAGCCAAGACATCATACCACAAGTTTAAATAATTTTAAAAAATAAAATAAAAAAAGCAGGGTTGAAGTTCTTTTGCAGAAGTGAATTTCAGAATTCTTAAAAGGGTTTTGCTTAGGATTCTTTTAAAACCTAAGTCACTTAATTGAAATCTCACAAAGTGCTTTGTCAATGTAGTGTGAATTAGGCAGTTTTGAGTAATTGGACACTGTGGAAAACTATAAAATCTCATTTAAATTAATCACATATTGAGGTATGAGTCAATGTGTATCATTCTATGCTGTATGCCAAGGATTCTGTGATTTGATTCTCTGTCTGTTCTTATCTCAGTTGAATGAATGCTATCCTCTGCTTCATGGTGGATTTTGATTCTTTGTGATATACAGACAATACAAGAAAACAAAAATTGAACATGGCAGAGGTGTTTTGCTTCAATCTTTGCTTAAGGAGGGGAGAAGAACAACCACCAACATATGATTGCTTAGATATAATAAGATTACCCAAAGGGAGGGAAAACAGTAGGGATACAAATGATAAGATTTTTGCAGTAGCTGAACTATTCAATCAAACCATGATTAGAACACAAAGAGTCATCTCCTGACACAAACCACCAAAATGAGGTGGGTTATCTCCAGGGGAAGTCCTTTTTGGGTAGGGGAGATGGAATGTTCGTACTGAATGAAGCATGCCAATATGAGTCACAGGTTCTGTTTGAAAAAGAGGATAATATATCACTCCTTACAGTTTCAGCTTCACAAGAAGCCAGTTTTATTTAATTACTATGGTAATTAGGGGCTAAGCTGGAAGGAACTCCAACCCATTCTGCCTCACGTGTGGGCACTGCAGAGGGGGCTGAGCTTAGGCAAATCTTCAAATTCCTTATGCCTCAGTTTTTCCTCAACCATACGGTTTTCCATCTTGAGGGGGGAAAATAAGACCGTAAGTCAGATCACTTACTGAGAGTAGGTTGAAAATATCTGTTGGCCTGGATAAGACTGTGATGGGAATGTTCTTTCCCAGGAACCAGTCACAGTTACACTGTAGGTTGTACATCATCCTCCTGCATACCCAGTAATCTCTGTGGAGAGATGCTTGTGAATTCTTATATGAAATGAAATAAACCAACCAGAATTCTACATGATGTTATCAGTAGATAATGGCATTCTGTGGACATACACACACGTGCCTATGTTTATATATATGTATACTCTGCTACAAAGCAGTATCAGGGGATATTTTCCCTCTGATTGTAAGAAATACTTAATATCCTAATAAATTTATAAATAAGGATATCTTAGCGGATGTCAAAACAGCCTGAAACATGAGACTATACAATGTGGTCACGTGTGTAATTAAATGTAGCACTTCAAATTGAATCAAAGTGATAATTTTAATTGGTATTCTGAAGAGCTACAGAACTTTACATTGTGGGAATAGTCCTCTGGATATCCCAGTAACAAGAATTTTGGCATAAATAAGAAAAAGAAATACCCTTGTCTCATGTAAAGTACAGGAAGAAAGTTGTTTATATTTGGAGTGGTGATATTAAGAACAGATATTAATCTATCCCATGGCATCCTTCCAGGCAATTATCAGCAGAGTCAATGATGGAGAGATACAGTAGGCTATGACTGACTGGGCTAAAATATGATAACAGTTTATAGCAGTATACCAGGCAAGAAAAACAGTGTGAAGCACTCCCAAGTCTGCAGGGCACTACACATGTAGTATGTTTGGATCGCTAGAAAATTTGTATCATTCTTTAAACAGCAACTTGGCTGAAAGGCTCTAGTCTGGGCTTTTCCATATTTGATTGACAGAACATAAAGGAACATATAAGAAATCTCTTTGATTTTTTCCTTTGATTGTCACTCTCTCAATACTGACCATGCAGTTGTGATGTTTAGATTCCTGTGCCTGTGAGAGCCACAAGCATGAGATGACAGGGATACTGTGTTCATCTCTGCTGGTGACCTGAATTCCTGCATTCCTGCTACAGAGACCTTTTATGTGGAAACTCCTATCACGTTTACTTTAACCTTGTCGTAGGAAAGGCTGGACAGTGATAGGAAAGTCATTTGTGAGAGGTGTGGGGTGAAGATTTTAATAAATTACGTTGCCACAGTCTCCACCAGTCCAGTGTTTTGTACAGGCAAAGCCATTTCCTCACTTCCATTAGTCACTTGATGTTGATTAACTGATTTTAGGCTGCAGTATGAATAAGTGAATTTCTAAAACCTGTTTGTTTTAGCCATATGCCAACAGTGACAAAAAGCCATATTAAATGCTTCAAGTATTACAGAGCCTATCAGACTGCTACCACCTTCTCTTCAGGTTAGAACACCGATGCAGTTGCTAACTCACAGACATTGAATAGATTTATTATGGTGGGTACTCAGAAGAATAATCTTACAGCTTGAACATCTAAATAGATGCCCATGCAATATTGGTAGTCAGTTAT
Source organism: Cettia cetti (assembly GCA_013401135.1). Lineage (NCBI taxonomy): Eukaryota > Metazoa > Chordata > Aves > Passeriformes > Sylviidae > Cettia > Cettia cetti. The sequence continues at coordinate 85,245 of VZUI01081746.1, read as the reverse complement.
GGGGAGCAGTGGCTCTATGTAGTAACTTGCATGACAGATTTTTATGCTTTTATGGAGTTCATGTCAGAACTCCATCCTCTTGCCTTCAAGAGCAGCAGTTTCTAAGTCAAATATTTTCTTTAGAAATAATTCAAACACAATAAGGAGGTACTGCTGCAGCTCCAACATGTAAACCTAAGGCACAGAATATAGCACAAAAGAATGTCAAACCATTGTGCAAATACAATGGCCACTTTGATGCTGAAAAACCCAGTTTGCTGGTACCTGCACTTCTCTGACTTCTTTTCCTCTGCACTAAAAGTGACATACTAAAAATTCATAATGTAATCAGCCACTATATAGCGGTACCCCTGCAAATGTCTTGGAGCACTTTGCAGTCATTAAAATCAAATTAAAATACTATCTCAATAAATGGCAGAATGTGCATAGTAATTCTCATCTGAATATTAACCCACTCCGGAAAGTACTGGTTTCTTTCTGGAAAATTCCAATTAAGAAAACAATCAAAGTACTTTCCCTCTGAACAATTCTGGAAGAGCAGCATTTTCAGATGAGATTCTGCACCAGCCCTCATAACTGTATAAGATCATTGCAGTCCATAGCAATACTCAGGTATTGAAAGTTATGTTTAAACTTAACAAGTGTCTCTCTGGTGGATTTTACTGTTGCTAAGATGCTCTTGAAATAATGTGAGCAAAATCAAAATAGTTTATCCACTATTGCTTACTGTACACTGCATATGCTGAGAAACCATCTCCATACATTTTTTTCTTCTCTCAGTCCTAAGGCATTTGGTGTATTTGTTGCCTGGCAATATCTAATCACATCACAGCCAAAAATCCCCTTTTTTCCCTTGCTCTGTTTATCCGTTGTCACACAGAATGTGCAGTAGTACTCACTTCGGGGAACTCAGATGAATCCAGCAAGTCTGGCTGGTTGTGGTCCATGTGGTCATCTCTTTTTTTAGAGCAATACCTCATTCACTGGTATTTCAGCCATCAGTCTGCTTCTTATTTGTTGGTTACTGCATGTGGAAGCTAGAAAGCAACAGCTAATGCTTTCCAATTTTCATCAGTGTAAACAGCAATCATTTTTCAAAATACTTTCTTCCATAGTTGCTCAGCTGTTCCGCAAGAAAGCAGGTGACATTTGACTGCACTTAGCTGCAAGTAGGAAGCCTTCGTGTTCTCTGAGCTGTGCTTCTTTATTTACTATTTGCATTATGTATTAAATTATTGGCATGCATTCGTCCATGACTTCTGCTAGATTGAATAAGCGTTTTTTCCCCTCCATTTCTCTGCAACTCTATATTAAAACAGTTTTGGAGGAGAAATCAATCAAATGAGGAGTGTGGTTTTTTTCGGTGGGTCTTTCTTGATACCTGTGGGTGAAAAAATTGCAAAAAAGTGATTATGTCTGCTCACTTAATTTTTATTTCTTGAGATTCATCCACTAAAGAGACGATTCACATTACCATTTTTTAAAAATATTTGAGGCTTTTGAGATTTACTGTTTTTAGTGGGTTTTCCTTTAAACACCAAAGTCAGTTCCTTTTTTGCAATCTGCCCCCTAGTCACAGTTTTTCATTAAACAAAACCAAAACCAGCAGCTAAGAATCAGTTAAAAAAAAAAAAAAAAAAAAAAAAAAGAGAGAGAGAGAGAAAGATATTAGAAAAAGCCAAAGTACTATCAGCTGAAATTAAGAAAAGCGTTATGAATCCATTCAGCAAAGGAATGAAATTACAGATTCAGCATGAATCAATCATTTGAGTAGAAGCTGATAGCATCCACAGGATAAATAACACAGCGCTATGGTTTATTGCTGTGTGTTTATTTTTTCTGCAAAGCTTCTTCTTGAGGTCTCCTTACAGAAACACCATCTGTGGTTTAAACTTTGGGATTCTTTTCAGCCAGGAAGCAGCACTGGATGATGTGAGATTCTGTAGCTTGACAGCGTTTTGGCTTGGAAATTCCAAATAGTGGAGGAGCAAAGAATGAAGTGCTCCTTGAGGGCCTATCAGCAGTGTACAACAATAGTCTCACACTACAGGAGATTAGGGCTAATACTTCATAATTAATGGGAGGTAATGTGGTTCTCTGGGGTCCTCCCAGTTGTAATTGATACACGGTGCCTGGACTGAGTTTTGTCCCTGTGTTCCAAATTCAGGTTCCAGAAACATATTTGGTATTAAAGATATGATCTACTCTGTAATTCCCTCAGAGTCAACAGTCTGCATGTGCAGAAAAACATGCCCTGCTCATAACAGATCTATTTTCATGAGTTTTGAAATGTTTTTTTCTTTTGATTGTACCAGGGAATATTCTAAACTTAGAAAGAACTGATATTTGGCAGTTTTCACAGCAATTTTTAGAATGAACATTTTCTAGGCTCTAAACCAAAGCAGAACTTGAGTGTAAAGAAATTGCTAGTGACAATAGCTAACAATAGGTTATGATGATGAAGAAAAGGGAAATCATTTTGCGTCATTCCAGCTGTCTGCATCTGAGGTCAAGTCGATACTGACCATCTTCTGAATGGAAATGAAGCCTGGGATTTTAGGTTATTCACATGAACAAGCAGTGAATCCACCTCTACTGAATTCTGCCTTGAGATTACAGATTAATGCAGAAGTCCTACCAGGTAACATTTCACCCATTTTCTGATAGAGAATCAAGAACTTTTAACATTTCTTGCTGTTGTGAGGCTGTGAAAAACTTGTGACAGTAATGTTTAAATCCAGAAATAATTTTACATTGCTTGCTGTAAGTGGAACATCTGTACAGAACCTTTGCAGATTACTCTGAACAAGCATAAACAAAAATATAGGAATAATTTTGAAAACAATATATAGGTGTTTGAGGAGACAGATGTTTAATAATAATTAAAACTGATTGTAAAGTGCCTGTACTGCCACTATAGAGAGAATCCTTAAATTTTGGGGGGGATTGATATGAGGGCCCTAATCTAGACTGAGCATATGCCTAGCTCCAGAAGCAGCAATTAATTAATGTGAAGGGAGCTGATTAGATGCTTTCTAATCATACTGATGGATACAGATTTGCTTTCTATTTCCATATAATGTGAAAGAAAGCATGAGAATGAACATGTTCAAAAGAGCACAATGAATTTCTAGTTCACCTGTTTAGAACCTCAATTTTGCTTGCTTTCACTGGTGCCCCAAGTCACTTTCAAATACCATGAAGTAGAGCAAAAATTATCAAATTGTGTGTATCAATTTCTTTGTGTATCAAATTCTTTATTAGCATAGTTGAAAATTTCAGTAGATGGATAATTCACTTGAAAATATAAGTATCAGTCTCTGAGATGTTTTTAAAATCTGATCTATGTCCTTTAAAGACAATATTTGTTTATTTTGAATCTTGATTTTATTTGAGGATCTATGGGTACTTGTGATGTGATCTGTGACATTTCTCTGATCTTTACTATGTGCTCTGTAAGCTTGCAACATGACTGTATTGAAAACAAAATAACCCTCAGTATTCTTCAGAGATATATAAAAAAGACCCATAGTGAAAATGTTCCAACTAAAGTATCTTTTCTGAACTCCTAAGGAGCCAGAAGGCAGGAGATGTTAAACAGTTCTCTAGATCTTATCCATGTGTAGGTAATTTTTTCTCCTAAGTTTATGCAGGCTTATGGTACTAATAATCCAAAATTTCTAAACCACGATTTTCTCACTGTTGGGGCACTTAGTAAACAGAATTAAAAGATGCTGAAGGCTCCAGTCCACATGCAAGATATTAGATCCCAAGTTACTTCCATTTAAAATTTCCATAATTCAAAAAGCAGGCGGTCCAACATGAAGTTTAACAATTAAAATCTTGCTGGTTTCCTCATGTGTCAAAATGGGAGTTATGATGTATGTTTCAGAACTGAGTTCAAGATCTACATGAAATATTTATGGCAAAATTTTGCGTAGCAGTATCTTTTTCTACGATAAATATTCAACCAACTTTAAAAATTAATTCCTTTCTGCAGTGTGACACCAGTGTAGGCTATCTGTAGATCTATCCTGGGGTTAATCAGCTGGCTAAAAAATTAAATACCTTGTGTTTTCTTATTCTCTTTCTCCTTTCTGACCTAAACCTTATTCCCATAAAGAAGTTAGATTATGAAATGAAAAGTGCATGTTTCCTCCCTAACTTATTTCGATATACTCAATAAGAAAACACGTTTTCTTAGAGGTGTAATAGAGGGGTTTTTTTCAGGTGTTATCCAAACTGTTATTTGTCATTTCAGTGCAACAGCATGAACAACTGAGCAGCAAATCTGTACATCTTTAAGCCTTGCTCATATTTCTTATCTAGGCTTTATGTATTATAAATACTCTCTTTATTTCAATAGTTAGATATTTGAGGTTTTCTGAGCTTGTATTTGAAGTATTTGCTTTAACTGGCACAACTTTGATCTTATATTTACAATATTGCAGAACTGTGCTGTCTACTTTTAATGCAAATACCAACTGGGAGAAACAGAATGGATCCTCTACTGTTTTATGTTTACTCACAATGGGTTCCGTAATGTCAGAGTGGCTTCACCTTTCTTAGAACTGAAGAAATCCTATCCAAATAAATTTAAAGTTCCTGCCTGACATGATGCATGCCAAGTATAGCTGAGCTAACCGGTTTTTAAGAATGGGATACAGCCCTGTGTATGAGCTAAGTACAGATACTCAATAGAAATACATGCTAGAAAGTGTTTCAGGGTTTTTTTTGCCTAGTTTCATGATGTTTGTGTTTTCTCCTCTTTTGCATTGCTTTCTTCCTGCCTGCTTTTTAGATTTTGTACTTCAGATATTAAAATAATTGCCAGCTTCTTTCTATCCAAATCAGCATCTTCTGACTGCTTGTTTCATTGGTTGAACTAAGAATGTACACAACTGTTTGATTTTCTCTATTCTGCTTGTCTTGAGACCAACCCTGGCTGCTTTTTCAATGGAATCCTTCTTTCCCCTCTTTCATCACAACTTTTAAAATTCTGTTTCAAAGGAGACAGCAGCCTTAGAATTTGTAGTATCCCTTCCTCCTAAAATAAGCCATTGAGAAAATCAAAGGAGGACATTGATAATCCAGTTAAAAGATCAGAAGGAGAAAAAATGTTTTAACCATCTAATTCATTACTTTCCACAGTGAGAGAGAGAGAGAGAGATATAAAAAAATCACTGATGTTTCTGGGTTAAGTTAGTCTCTTTGCTTGATTCTTGCAGGCTTTGGGTCACACTATCAATTAACATGCTGTAGAAGTGAGAGTAAAAAAAGTTAAAAAAAGGAAAATATTCCTGCTACCTTTTGGATCCTTTCTTTCAGGCTGACCTGCCAGCCCTTAGGACAAGACATTGAGAGTGCTGTCCAATTAATAGTGAGCTGAATGAAACCTGGAACAATCCCCACTGGGAACAGGACTGAAGTGCATCATTCTGCCCCTATGGACAACTGAGGTAAATAGTAATGCTGACAATAGGCTATGGGAGCTGAACCACAGATTTAGGATAGAAGGGAAATGATTGAAAGTGGCCTAGGATGATTCATTCCTTATTACAAATCTGTCAATATTAATTCTATTTACCTGTAGGCAATGAGAAGGGCAGATTACATCTCTTGTCTCATGACAACATCTCTCTATGTTTTCCCCTTTTTCTTATAAACTTTAAAAGAAGTTGAATCTCTATTAATGTTTAGAAAAGGAATAAACAAAATATCAACTGATCAAAACAGCAACTTTTTCTCTTTTCTCACAACTGAGACATTTTCAAGGAAATAAAGCATAAAGCAGGAATTGTCAGCTTTAAAGGTGCTTGTGAGGGGATAGGATGGATATATTCAAATTTGCAACTAGGCTTGAAACATGGAAATAGACCTTCAAGCAATAAGTAGTGGACTTTAGGTGTATGTGGCCAATGGCAGAGAAAGGGACTAAGGGAGCTGGTTTTGCTGGTCCTATTCTTGCCTTGAAGGTCTGATACAGAGTTCCATTTGTCATGGATTCAATTTTCTCATTGGAAATTGGCTTTTGCAATGTTATCATTGTTAAGTTACAAATAAGGTTTCCATAGCTTATGGAAGGCACCATTATTCAGACGGTGCCACAGGCCCAAGGAAAAGCCCAGTAATGCATTTCAGCAAGTGAGAAACTGGGTTTAAAAGTGGGACTCTAACCAAGGTGAAATGGAAGTGATGCTTTCAAGTTAGGCTTCAGTTCAGTGTAAACTGCATGGATACAATTTGAAGACCACAGCAAGTAGGATGGAGGAGATATGAAGGGTCTCTGAGGCAAAAGTAATAAAATCCAAGACTGGTCAAAAGGAATTGGTTCTGCTTAAGACCTGGGAACTTACAGAAAGTATAAAATGAGATAATCAGCTGTCATGAACAAAACAAAAGAAGTTCCTGACCTTACACTGCCAAGGAACAACACTAGGAAACAAACAACTACACAGGAACGTGGTCTCCTGTTGCACAATGCTGTCCCGAGGGAGACACAGTGATAACCACGGAGTCGAAGCGGGAAAAGAGGAAGTTTAATTTTTTCTACAACTTATATAGATTTCTAAAAGGAAGACCAGATTGGAAGACTGAGGTTCAACCTCTTCAACTTCACTGGTCTTAGAAAGTGTCCATCAAGATTCCCTTCACAGAAAGGAATCCGAAAAACATGATAACAGTTCTGTAAGCATTACTTTGTTTACATGAAATTTCTGACTCCAAGGCTGAAGGCTGGAAAACAAGGCGACAGTCTCCCAAATGGCAAACCCAAAGACTTGATCAAATCTCACATGGTTGTGGGTACAATCATTTGTATTGCCTGTAGAGTTTATTTAGTGTGTGTGGCAGCTATTGGTCACATTCACCAGGTGACTGTTGACATAATATATTTCTATTTTGAAGTGCCCTAGTAAGTCAGATGTTTTTCCTATGTTGAAGGGATTTCTCTTTGAGCAGTGATTTGTAGAATTTCGAAGGATAGAGCTGTGAAAAAGAAATGCCATACAATGCAGGCTGCAGTAAAGTATACACAAATGATCTAGCTATGTGAACTTCAAAATTAACAACTAAATTAACTTCCTTTCCTTTCCTGCAAACTAGAATGCTGTGTGCTTGATGGAGGCTAAGAAAACCTCACATAAATTCACAATGCTACATAAATAATATCCTGTACAATACATGTTGTTTAGGTTTTTTTTTTTTTCACTATATAACACTCTCAAGGAAAAAAAAAAAAAATCTAAGCTCAAGCCACCTGTATTTGATAGAATACAGCATCCAACAGCTCAATCATAACAAACAGATTCAACTCTCTCTCCTTTTATTAGTACTTTATTTTCTAACATATTTGTCCATGGAGTCTGATTTAGAGTTCTTATTAGACACTAAACCACACCTCACCTGAGGCCTCTTAGGGACTTGGGGTGGGGGGGCTGAACCTACAAGAGACATCTGAGAGTAATGATCATTACAGATATTGTGTGCTTCCTGTGAGTCACCTCACCAGAGTGCCTGCTGGCTAAAAATTTCCAAGAGCTCCAGGATAAACTTCACCCCTGTCTCCAAGGCCTTTCAGTGGAAGGCAAGATGGATCTCCCAGTGAGTGTGAGTGATGAGGAGACACAAATGCAGGGGGGTTGAGAGAACATTTTGTCCTCCCCAGCTGCTCTTCAAATGCAACATCTCAGTATCTTCATAGGTCTGGCTTCACTGAAATATCATTTTTAGGGTGACAGAGAAAGTCAAAGGAGAGGTATGTGTGTTTTTCTGTAGGTTTACAGTGTCATATCAATTTCTATTGGTGTGTCATTTTCATTAATGAAAACAAATAAAACTATCAAATTCAGTATTTAAATAGCATAATTCCACTTTCTAAAGAATTATTTTGACATTAACTTGGGAATTTTTAGGGAATGTTTACTTTTGGCATATGAGGATCTACTATTATTTCAAACTTAACTCTCCCTACTTAATCTTCAATCATTTCATGTCACACTTGAAGAGAAAACTAAACACTAGTAGTAATAGATGCTTTTAAATTCCAGCTTTATAAATTTTTGAAAGATGTTTGAATTATGTGCAACAAATTAAACAAAGATAACATTCTTATCACTTTATTAGGGTTGTACTTGGCTTGCCAAGTGAATTCCATTTCTGCATGGTATTCGGTTGCTTCTCTGCTGTTTAAATAGCAAAGGTGTGCAGAAGGAGTGTCTTTACAAATGTCTCTTAGAACAGTATTTATGAGAGCATTTCTACTTCAGCATACCTTAGACATTGTAGCTCCTTGCAGATATGCTGGAATAAAACTGGTATATTTCTGTATAATCAAAACCCTTAAAAGATCTAGAGGTAGCTGGAGTAACACAGATTTTAACAAGATTAATTACAGAAAAGCAATTTGGAAACTTTGGCTAATTTTACTTGTTCTTTAAATTTGCACCTCTTAGGGGAATTTTAGAGGGCAATACGCAAAGTACAAAGTACAATGTTCTACTGCCATTTCTAAACACTCTCTATCAATGGTCTCACTTCTTTGGGCACAGGGCAGGTGTCTTGCAGGGAGAAGCAAGAACAAAGGTTATTTTTAAAAGAACAGGAACTGGTTGATACAGTTGATTACTTGTGTAGGAAACAGGACAGGTAGGGGGTAGCCATTCTTGAAAAGCATTGTGCATTTTATAAACTTGTGGCAATTACCTCGTGGCATCCATTGTAACTTGTCAGATGTCTCCTTAGATCACATCATTTTATAACCCAATGAGTTAGGGCAGATGTTACCTGCTATGGCACTTAAAGACAATGCCAAACAAATGCATCAGCCCTAGGGTTGGACTTTCATATTTCTAGAAAAAAACAAAGTGACTTTGGAAAATTAAATAGAAGCTGAGACTAAAGGAATAAAGAAAAAAACCCACAAGGTGCTGCTGATTAGAATATAATATACTCACTGCAAGATGAAAATATGGATAAGATTAGTCAGCAAGGTGCCAAGCATGTTCAAGAGCCTATAAATGGATGCCTCTAATGCATGATCTCCCCATAACAGTGGAATGGCATAATAGCAGATCTTATTACTGGTCTTATTATATTTATCATGTGATAATCTGATTTTGCCTTTCACACCTTCTCCTCAAATTAGGCAATACTGCTCAGTGCAGTCACTGCTGACTTTTTATTTATGAGGTAGTCTCTCCTTGAGCTGTGTAGAAAACTACTTTTTAAATAATACTGTGGATTAGCTCTGTCCATTGCAGATTAAAGTTTGGGGCAAAGGCATTAGAGCCATCACAGTACTTGCAGACTTCCATGAAAAATGTATTTGCCATATTTTGGAGATACTTGGTCAAATGTGAGATTTTGAAATTCTCTATAAAATTTTCACAGAGAAAAGATAAAAATCATTTAAATATTTGCCAAACTAGATAAAAGAACTTATAGCACGCCTCTTTCATAACCAAACTAAAATGGATTAAAAATTGTCGTCAAATCCTTTGACTGTCAAATTTCCATATACACTATTAGCATGTATTTTTATAAATATCAGTGAGAGTTATAGCTCATTAATTTTAAGGTTATGCTATGACGTTAATTTAGCCATTATGACAAAGTAGATAAGAATCCTATTGTTTGCTTTGATTTTTAGGAGTACATGGCAAGTCCAGCAATCAGGACTTTTCCTAAATAGAGGAGTGAGATAATGTTTTTTGTGGACTATTAATCCCAGCTGTTTTAAATGTCTTCCATAACAGGTGTGCAATCACACTCTGTAAGTACCTAATTTCTTTCTATGGAAGAAAAAAAGCATTGATTAGTTTTGCCAGATGCCAAAATTTTAGAAGCCAGTGATGAGAGGTGACTTGCACTCTTCAATAACAGGGGTTTTGTTACAGACGTATACATCTCTATTTCACTTTTTAAATAACCCAGACAGACTTTTCTAACAGATAAAAAGAGCCAAAGTTCTAATGAAATGTTAAATTAATTCTGTTGTGATTTGTTTGTCTTGCAAGAAATTAGTTTATTGTCCAGAAGATAGTAGCCAGCTAAATTTCCCCGATTAGGAGCAAGGTAGGCACATCAGGAGTAAAAATGAAATGGAAAATCATGCAAGCTACAATAGCATAGCATAATTATGATAATAAATTTATCCTAACCAATATATTCTGGCCATTGAAGAGCTGTTCTTTAAGGGTAATAAGAACAAAAGGTCTGTAAATAAAGCTTATGGAAGGTCGCACATCATAGGACCTGTGCAAGAATGCCTCTGCTGTGCAGCATTAAAGGGAAAACCCAGCAGACTGTAAAGCGGTGGCGTTAATGCGAATTTTTCGTTGATAGCAAAAGAAAAAAAATAACCTACAAAAAACCCCCACAAACCATAAGGAGAACTGTTTTTGCCTTCAATCCATTCTCTCTCCCACAGTTCCACGACTCTCACCGATAGCCTTATGGCAGTGCAGTGCGTGGAGCTGATCTCCCTGCACTCAGAAGGATTAGGTTGTTGCAGTCAGTAAAGATGCAAATAGTAAATTGAGGTTCAGGATTACGACTTTTTTTCCCTGTCTGATGGGAAAAAGTGTAAATTCTTACTATATACATCTACATCTACATATAAAAGAGAAATATATATGTATACGTCAGTGGAAAGGGAGAAAAAATGAATGAACAATTCTTATTCATGTTATATTTCTGAGACTATATCCTCATGGTCATTTCAGGATTCAGGGCTCACGTTTAAGCTGCTGCATGCTCCTACCATGTAGTACAAGAAGTGGATACTCTGCATTTTTAACCTAGTTTTTAGATTTAGTACTAAATCCTTTTCCACAAGTGCTTAATGTATTTCACCTCCAGTGAATGGTAGCTAAATGGAATTTTAGAAAAAGTATCTGCCAATTTAATGAAGTTATGCAAATATTAGGTTCACTCTAAGCATCTGCCATCATTTTTTCTTTGACAAGGATTAGGGAAACACTGTTTATATTTTTTGTGTTAAAAAGGGCTTTATCGTCAGAACATTTATGCTCTTCTGGGTTTTGCAGTAAGAATAGGCTGCTTTCTTAGCTCATCTTCTGAGGTTGTAATAAGGCTATGATTGTAAAGCTAAAAGAAAGTTGCCTGTCCATAGTCATTAGTGTTAGCCTGCATTTGCCATGTGCCATTTTGAAGTCAGATTTTGTTTTACTTCAAAATTTAAGGAGCTCTAAATTATTCTGATCTCATCTTGAATTAATAAAGAATTTAAAGTCAATAAACATAAACTTTAAAGGAAAAACACAGCAGAGTATTCTAATTATGTGTATTTGTGCACATATATATATGTACACAGATATATATGTGCACAAATATATATATATATACTTTTATATATATATAAGTATATATATATATATTTTTATATATATATTTTATATATATATATATATATATATACTATTTTCTTTTTTTAACTCCTTTTCTCCCCTCACACCTCCCAAGAGTTACTTTGGACATAACCAGATACTTATCAAATTAGTTAACTGTTTCAACCAGTGTAAAACTTCAAGTATGGATAAAGAGCAGTATTTCAAAAAACTGGCATATATTATATCAGCTGGGGCTGAGACATGAGGATATAGCGCTATTACACCTGTCTTGATCTTGCCCACCTCTTTAACTATCTTTTTATTTGGAAAGCAGACTTTAAATAACCCTAGATAAGAAGTGTTAAATAGTTGATAATAAAGTACAGTTGGATTTTAAGGCTGCAACTTGAGATAGCAAGGTATTCTATAATATACACGGAAAGAAATGCTTAACCCTTGAAATCCCACGAGCAGCACTCAAATGAGAGTAAAATTGTTGGTACTGCTGTAAAGACTCCCCACTTAGTTGAATCATGTATATAACCAGATGAACTGAGAAATTTACATTTAGTTATGCAGATAAAATGACATTAACCTCTCATCTTTCTGAAAAAAGGACATCTCTCTTGGCAGTATAGCCAGGCTACCCTGAATGGGGTTCACCTACAAACAAAACCTGAAACTGATACAGGATAAGTTGCAGTCTCTAGAAATAAACACCAGTTTATGCAACAAGATTTAGACTAGGAACATATTTTGTCTACAAGGCCTTCTAAAAAGAGTAGAGAAGTTTGGAACAGACTTTGGAGATGAGGAGATGGCAGTGCTCTTGCATTTTCCTTCAAAAGTTTTGAGAATCCCTTAGCACCAGCTAATTTAATCCTGAAGCAATTCATTTCCATCAGTTCAGATCTCAGTTAAGAGTCAGTAATGACCTGCATCCGTTGAACGAGTCTCTTTGAAGCATTTTTAATCAATCTATGAGCAGATGTACAATACGAAATTCTTTAACTAGAGATGCTTTACACTGAAATGCACGAACTGAGTCACCATGTGGGGGAAGTTTAATGACATTGAGTCAAGTTAGTGGGCTAGTCAGCTACTGGAGGTGGCACCTGATCTGCTAAAATGGCATTTGTGTCTTCAGAGAGGTGAGACACCCTATAATATAGTGGGAGAAATGTCAAAACCAACTCCTGAATAACATAGGGTTAGACAAACTTCAGAAGAAGTAGTTGAGTTTGAATGGATACCACAAATCACTCCTAGAAATGAAATGTACTTCAGCAGGAAAGGCTTGTCTCTTATAAAGCTGATGTGTGTATATCTAGAAATTTAGAAGGCAAAAGAGGTTTTTCTCCCAAAAAATGATAATACCTCAAGCAATGTGGTTAAAGCAGCTGAGGAACCAAAAGGCACCTTAAAATCCCTCAGAAGTCTGAAGAATTTGAAGCCAAATCAGGCTCCATGTTTCTAAAGTAAATCAGCACTTCTAACTGCTAGAATTATTTATACCAAGCAGACCTGTATTGGGTAACAAGCACATTTTCTGCTCACAGACATGACTACAGAGTAGGCTAATTGCCAATATTCTGCACAGCTTTGGCAATATCACCCATAGTGACAAGTGCTATAAATTCTTATCCTCAGAATAAATCTCTTTAAGATTTGACACAGTTTAACATAGCCATCATGTTCTGGGAGAAGGGTTTGTGGGCAATGCATCACAAGTTCAGAAGTCCTATCCTGCTGCCTCTAGATTTGTGAGCAAGGATGTTGGCTACCCAGGAGCCTGACAGTCTTTTTTTTTCATTTTCAGTGAATACAAGTTGGCTGGGAATAACTTGCAGCTGGTACAGGTCTATTTTTAAGTAAGAAATTAAAATTAGCCTTTCTGCTTCCCCTCACAGTTCCATCTGCTACAATTAATATTAACACGATTTCTAACTTGTCCTTTTAGCTAATTATATTTTAGAAAGACTCCATAAAAGGTTAGTGTGAAGAACACACATTCTGCATTTTTGACAATCTGCTTGCAAAAAATGTGATCCTTGATAATAACATGTAGGTCTAAAGGAATTTTATTCAAAACTTTCCAGCTAGTACACAGTACAGGAAGCACCCTCAAACATGTAGCTGTTTTTGAGATGTTGTTTAAGCCTTCATCCCCATCACACAGTGAATTCCATGCTGGCACTCCTAAGGAGGCTGGAATTCAAAGATAGCTGAAAAACTGAGCTCAGAAAAAATGGCCCACACTTCATCAATAATACATGTCTTCATCATCTATAACTGCTAGAAATATAAAACAATAATTGGAAGTACAGAGCAGCCTTTCAAAGATATTGTTGCTTTCTGTTCCTGATGTTCTAGTGGGTATTAAAGGTCCTTCCTAAATTGGATCATGACCTTTGTTAAATTTTCTTATTTGGAAAATATTGGCCATAACTCCATAAGGGATTTAATCTAGAGACTTCTAGTGAATGTAGTTGTGTATTTGTAGATGAAATTGGCAACAGTTTCACGCAGAAGTGATCCCAGGAAGCAGCTGACCATAGAATTGGCTGTATTAGGTCTATTTTATGACAATTCTATACAAATAGCTTATAAAATGCTCTTTAATGCAAAAATTACCTTGTATATACAATACTAATTTTAAGGACACATAGATGACTGTAGGATTTCAGCTGAAGTGAACTTTTGGATGCTGAATAAGTCAGTGTTTTGCTTTATTTGAAAACAGAATTCTTCAGAATAAAATGTGAAAATTGAGCTTAATTGTGTTGTGTTGTCCCACTTGAGTCTCATGGACAGCAATTTTGGTGTTCATTTTTAGGAGAGAACTCATAGGACAAATGCTATAGTTTTTATTCTGCTTAACACACAAATCTCAGTGCTACTGTAGCACTAAAAACTCCACTGTGTGTTTTGTACGAGTGACTCTGCAGGCACACACATAGAGAAATATCCATTTATACTCAGCTGCACAATTCTACACTTACTTTCAAAGCTAGTTTAATAGAGAACACTGCTGATGCTCAGTACACTATCAGCAGTAATTCTCGAAATATCCACAATACCTAAAAGGTGTGTGAGAGTTACCTTTTTCATCTTCTTTGGAGTCTGAAAAATCTCCTAAAACTATCACTATTGATTCAGCAGTCTTTTCCTTCTGTTGAATGATGACCTCATTGGTTATTATCTGACCTCTACAATGATAGTGGAGGCTGGAGGAATTAGTACTCAAGCTGTGTGGGTACCTGGGTATTGCCACTGCTGCCTGGGCAGTAGAGAAAGAACACAAACCAGGGTGAGAAGCGCTCACTGTCACAGAACAGACACTGGCTGAGGCCAGAGGTCCTGAGCCATGCTGTATTTGCATCTGTAAACCAGAATAAATTGAAAAGAGCAGCTGTTTATCTTTGAATAGTTTGGATGTAGTTAGCAAATTAATTTTTTTAAGCTCTTCACTGTCCTCTTTGCTGCCATTCAACTCCATTCTGCTGTGTATTGAAGTAATTCCAGTAAGTACCTTAGCTATTGCTGAGTAAATAAGTGAGTAAACACAATTACTGTTATAATGAGCTGAGATCACAGTTTCTACTTTGACAATATTTTAATAAAGGAGAAATTCATTAGCACTCACTTAATGACTGTTCTCCTTTGCCTATGTTGAAATTACCATTCTTTTTAGTTGATGGGAATTTCCTAAACAAAGGCACCAGTAAAGTTAACTGCATAATATTATTTTGATGACATCTATTTAATGATACTTTTAAAATAACTTTTTTATTTAAATCATTTAAAATTACCTTCTTTGTTGAAGGTTTGTATAGTTTATATGATTTGACTGGACAAATGTTGGCCCTGGTTCTGGAATTTACGTATCTATTGCTTAACTTTAATTATATACGTAACTGAAAATTAAATCAATGTTAATTAACAGAAATGTGGTAATCTGAATTAAATTGTTTTCCAAATAGAAGAATATGAGGTAGAAAAGTAAAGACAACTTGGAGGGTTTAAAAAAAGAGTGGTGTCTACATTGAAATGAAATCCAACAGTCTTTTTCAAATAGTGAGTGAATTGGGTTGACCCAGAGTGGTTCTGTCTCTGTTTTATATCAACAAGTGCTGCCAGTTTCAGTTAGAGAAGTAAATATAACCTGTCTTTATGCAGGTGTGCAAGCCTTAATAAAGTTTAAAGTAAAAGCTGTCAAGGGCATAGTCTTGCTATAGCATCACCAGGCAATAGCAGCATAGTGCACAGAAGCAGTTACTGGGCTTGGAAAATGAAAGGAATCCACTGCTTGTGTGCTGGCAAAATTTTATCAGATTCCAGTTTAATACAAGAGTCTTGGGTGCTGCGAAAGGACTGGCTTAGTGTGCTGTAAATTTTGGCAGCAACCCAGACTTCACATCTCTCTAGAAAGCCCTAGGAATAAAGAAATTAGAGATATCAGTAACTTCTGGGCAATTATGATGCCCATCTTCTGTTTTGTCCGAGAGACAGCTTCTTTTAAAGTGGATTTAGCACTTTAAAAAGTTTCCTTACTAATTAAAAAGAAACACTCTGCAAACCCCTCATTGCTCTATCCCTCCTACACTTCTACACTCTGGAGATTTATATGTCTGATTTTTCCACAGTCCCTATTTATAAATCCACATTTCAAGGAGCTATAGTGACATTCTCTAATTTCTTCCTGCTGGCCACCACTTTTCTGTAAAGAGTTTTAAAAGAATAATTAAATTTCCTTATAGTAAAAAAGTCCAATTATTCTTTATGGAATTGGGCAAGGGCAGTACTGCTTTCTCTGGAGGCTGATGACAAGTGCTCTCTGAAGAGGCCTGACAAAATAAATGTATTACAGTCCATTGTCTATGCCTCATGGCACAATAGTAAAGGAAGCCTGGATGCAGCCTTGCTTCTGTCAAACCCAAACGTAGTTATACTGCATTTTTTAGGAAGCCAGTTCTTCTGATACCATATATATATATATATATATGTATATCCATATCCCAAACACCAAAACTTGGCATAACACAGTACTTCTTATAAAATTTCTATAATCCCCGTTCCTGATTCTGGTGCCATGATAATCTCAGGCAGAAATAAACTCCTTTAAGGACATTATTAAAAGCCTTTATTTTTATCAGGCGCTGAGTCCTTACAGCCAGTAAATTTCATTGATGTAAACTTGCTTCCTGTAGCCAAGTAATTTTCAAATATATTTTCATTTCAGTGAAATAATTCTTTATTGTACTTTCAAATAGCGTGAGAATTTGTTTAATCTAGGGTTTGTTTTCAACTTTTTACTATGGCTATTATCTCCATTAAGAATTCCTTACTTATGTATCATTTGCTCCTTTTGGTAATGTAGGATGTTCTGTAAGTCACTTTGAAGTTGCATGTGCAAATGGCATCCTGAAGTTCCCATTTAAGTTTCAGTCTCTCTGAATAACATAGCCCCTCTTGATCATGCCTTATTTTTCATGTTGTCATTTGTGCAAGTCTTCAAAGTGCCCTTGCTGTGCATGAGCATTAGTGTGATCAGTATGTTTTCCCTGGAGAAAAGATGGGGATAAGTACAGCAGGAATTCAAGATCTCAAGAGGAAATGCTTTTCCCATGAGTACGCATGTCAGGGGAGGCAAAGGCACAGCTACAACACAGGCAGGCCAAAGCACACAGAGTTCTACAGAACTCTCATGCAGGAGGAGTGAGATGTGTTGCACTGCCATAAGAAAAAATAATTGATCGTCATAACTTTGCCTCTTACTGTGTATTGTCAAATGTGTGCTTTCTTTTGCAAATGGATGCTTATTGAGAGCTACACAGTGTTCCTGTGTCTCATGCACCCTATTCCAGGCTTCTGATTCTTAGTGACACATGCTTGACAAACACAAGTATCAAGTTCACATTGATTTTGAAACCATATTGAGGTTATTTACAAACAGTCAAAACCCTTCAGTGTTCTTTCAATGCAGAAGTCAATCACTCCAGGGGTAGATTCACTCTCCATGAATCAACTAGTATCTGTAGAGCAAGCCCTGAGAGGCAGAACTTGTGCTACATCAGAAGTGTTCTGTCAGGCAGCAAAGCAGAGACACCTAAAAATACAGATCATTGTGGACAAAAAATGTCTTACTTCTTATTAAAAACAGCAAATGTCTCTTTGCTGTGTGAAAAGTCTACTAGAGTTTGAAGTCATATTTCTGAATTTTGTGCTCTTGTGTTTAATCCCAAACTGTTGTTAAAGTAGCACCTTTCAGAGTTCCTGCTCGCTCCTCCTGTTCACTTAACCTTACTGTTTTAATTTACATTGTATTTTGCCTGTTCTTTACAATCTTTATATTATTTTTACTCAGGTTACTGCTTGTTAAAACAGATTTCTCATGAGCAGCTATGCAGGTATCTCAGGAAATTACATAAGACTGTGATAGCTGAAAACTTAAACAGCAATTTATAAAGCAGTTCTGGAGGTGATGGGAATTAGAAGTGACTTACAGAACACACTGTGCTATGTCATCTCTCTGTGTGCTGCAAGGAAGTCTGTAGTTACTTTGGTAGCACATCAGAAGACAAAACAATCTCTTCAGTAAATATTATTTATATTCACAAGAGTGTTCACATATCTCTCTTCAGCACACAAACAAATACCTTTGTAAGAAACAGTCAGTGACATGCAAAATACATGAACTTTTCTGCTCTTTCACTCACCCTAAGAGAGTGAACTATACAAGGCAGCAATTGGATTTTGGATGACTAAACCATTTACATGTATCTTCTTGTGAGACTAATGAATCACAAGGCTTTGGTCTCCATACAACCCATAATGAATAAATAATATTGATGAACTTAGTTAAAGTAGTATCACAAAGAGGCTGAAGAACTGACTTGGAACTGCCTGGGTATTCTATGTGTGGAAAAGTGTTAAATTACATACCAGCTTGAGGGGAAAATCTGATTGTACCAAAACTGGAAGGAAAAACTTCCTGTAACTCCAGAGGAAACAGGTTCATGTCCAAAATTAACGTTAAGAGGCCCATGCAAGCACGTTATCAATTATCAGAGTGCTTCTGCTTAGGGAAGCCATGCAGTGTATCTCACACACCAGTACTGAGCCTGTACCACTCTTCCCCTGAGTGCTCAGTCCCAAAGCTCTGTGTCAGCAAGACACTGAGTACCCATGTACTCCTTTGACAGAGTTCAGATTGTGTCTTCATCTGCTTCAGAGCTGGTCATGGGTAATTTCCTTAGATTGTCTTTGTGCTATCAATAAAATCTCTTGTGTGCTGGTGTGTTAATTGTTCTTGTGTGCAAATACAACCTTATAACAAGCTGTAAAGCCTTGAACAAATGCTTGCACATCATCAGTTTTCATTGTTCACTGAATAAAGAAAAGATCATTAAAACATGTTAGTAATGTGTAGCAAATAATAATGTTTACTGAGGCAATCTAAAATAAATAATATTAATGAGCATTCTCATACTATAATATTAGTACAAATATGATCATTAACTTACCCTTTCTATACTTTTTTATTGTGTTGTTGTTAAGCATTCAATAATGTGTTTTTAATGAACTCTTATTTACTGAGCAATGAAATAGCTTTGTTAATAAATTTAATTAGCCATACAAAAATGTTAATTAGAAAAAAAAAAAACCCCACACAAAGAAAAATGACATCTGCCTGGAATGCTGCTGCTGCTGCAGCTCCCAGTCAGAAGGGTTGCCAGGAGCTGCTCAATTGCAAGGGGTCCCAGACACTCAGGGCAAGGGTGGTGCTGGAGCCCCTCTCTCGGCAGGGATTGGGAATGGGGCAGGTGCCAGACCTGAGGCTCAGCCTGGCTCGAGGGGCTCTGCAGCCCTGAGGCTGTGGGGATTCCTGCTCCCACAATCCTGGGGACAGCTTTATGGGTTGTATCAAACCAGCGGCTCACACATCGCTGCCAGGTTTGTCTCTGATGGAACAATTCTCAAAGGCTGACCTTGAGATCTCCTATTTCCAAACTGACACTGGTTCTGAAGATAATAGTTTTTAAAAGTCTGAGATTTATTCCACTGGATTGTCCAAACCTTTTGAGTAAATTATTAGAAGACACAATGTAGGCACCATCTCTACATGGCATTCACTAGAAAACATAAATTATTCTTCTTTTAAATTAGGATAATTGGATCAGGCAGCTGGATATGCAAGTGCAATACTAACCATATGTTAATTCATTTTTTCTGAGGCAGTTTTCTGACAAAACACTCTATCATTGGACTTATCAAGGAAAATTAAATGCTGTAGATGGTGGGAAACATTTCTTCTTGTTTGACAGCTGCCAGTAGACTGCGTGCAACTTTTTTCTTCATTATCTACATGCAAGTAAATGTAAGTTGTTGTTTTCTTTTTTTGGTTTTTCTGTCCTCAGAAAAAAGAAAATTGGAAAGAATAACTTCTCCATGAGGAAATCTTCACATAATGAAGTTTCTACTGGATGGATTGAAAGTTTATTAATATTAATTGAGAGATTTCAGGAGTTTAGATCAGGATAAAGATAAGACATTCTGGTGAAATACAAAAAAAAATTCAAATTATTTAAATAAATACATATCCTGATTATACTAAATTGTACACTCTGTACAACAGTTTAGTAAATTTTGAAATGTGGAATCCACTGTTTTCACATGGATGGGATCCATGTTCTTGTATACTCTCACCTCAGGTTATATTTACACTTTTGCCATGGTTTTCCTAGCCTTCACATAAGATAAAAACATCTTAATTCAATTCAATGACTTCCAGATGGCAGCAGTGACTCACTTTGGAGAATGGTCTAGCTCAGGATAATCATACTAGTGCTGAAAGAAATTTAATGTCATTCATATTTGGCACACAATACCTGGAAAATGGAATGTTGTAGTATAAAAATTCATGTGAGAAAGACAGTTTCTGTAAATTTTCTTTATGTGGCTTCTTTGAAAAGCCTTCCTTCCATTTACAGTATCAAAAATCAATGTGATGGGGTTTGGCTTTTTAAAAAATGCTTTGTTTTCATATTTAAATTAAGTATGTCAAATACAATATTCAATCCTGATTTTGCTTTTAAACTTGATTTCCCTTTAAGGGGTTGGGTTTTTTTTTTTCTTTTTTTCTTTTTTGTACAATTGATTGGGGTGAATTTTTAGAATTCTCTGCACATTTAATGTGCATAACATTTAATTTCTAAAAGATGGTGTGTAGTATACTCCTGCATTTAACATAATAGCTTGGCTACTAATGTTAATCATCAGCACACTTAGAAATGAGGATAATGCAAATGTACATACAAGTAAATTCACATTATGTGAGACTTGTATAACATTTATAATTAGGATTCATTTTAAAAGTGCATGAAAACGCCAGGAGGAAATTTAAAGTGACATGTATTACTATTATGCAAATCCAGCACTTACTAAACTCTTTATTCTCAGACTACATTCTGCTATCTAAATAATTGCTTCCCAACTGGAAATTATCACCAGCAGCCAAATTCGCTTCTCCCTTCCAACCCTTCACTTGATCGTGTTTATTCAGTAACACAACAGCATTCAGCAGTGTTGATAAACATGCTTACTGTTCATTTGGTTAAGCTTCAGTAACACGAGCCTCTGGAATTAGCAATCAGTGGTTACAAGGATGCAATACACACTGTAGTACATTTAGCTGCTCTACCAGAACCTCAGCTGAAAGAGCATGGAGCATTTCAAAGCTCAGTTGACATTTGTTACTCTTTCCTTGGCAATGTCTGCAGCTTTTACATCTGCTCATAAATCATTTTTAGCTTACTGTGGTGTTTAGCCTTCTTGTTTTGCAGTAATAGCCAGGGTGCTGCCCAGCAGAGGCAATACAAGTAGATGCCCAGAGTTAATTATTTGGACAGGTAATGGCAACTTCATTTCCTCAGCAAGGAAACAAAGTCATCCAGATCTGATAATGGAAAAAGATTCATTTAAGAGGCAATTGGGGAAAGATGGGGAAAGATAAGTAGATAACAGACTTCCAAAGTAAATTTCAAAAACATCAGACAAACTTAAGTAGGCCAAGCAAACTCTGCAGCTGAAATCAGAGTGCTCCTGTTTCTACCTATAGAAAGATTGATCCACCATGTTATGTACAGATCTACAACACATATCTGGGGCAGCTGCTGCTCTGTGAAAATTGCTGTGGCAATCAGTGGAACTGAGCTACTGTGGCACTCCTGTGCCAGTACTTGTGGGGTCTGTAGTTGTGAGGACAGAAATACCAATAGAATATGACTATGTTGGGTGAAAAATTTGCACCATTGGTGCAAGTCTTGTGCTTGATGTGAAAAATGAGAAAAAAAAATTAAGAGCTGCTTTAATGGAAAACACTACTTACTCAGAAAATCAATATTTAAGACTTTTAAATATATGATTTTTTAAAATTATTTTTTAACTTCCTTACACAGGGGTCTATTAGAGGTTTCTATAATGATGTCTTGAAGTTTACCATTTAGTATTTTCTTTAAAAACAATCAAGAGCTGAATTCATTTGCTATGGAGTTAGGGTTCAATTTGCTTGACTCTCTTGCTGGCATTTGCACAGTTTTCATCTGAATGCATGCAAGATTGAACAGTAATGACATATTTTTATGAAGTACCAGTGGGCATTTCATTGGAACAAGTATTTTTG
Organism: Cettia cetti; assembly: GCA_013401135.1. Taxonomy (NCBI): domain Eukaryota; kingdom Metazoa; phylum Chordata; class Aves; order Passeriformes; family Sylviidae; genus Cettia; species Cettia cetti. Next base: position 63,210 of record VZUI01081746.1, on the reverse strand, counting down.
GCAAAGTAATTAAAGAGCAGATTTTACCACATGAACCCTCCAAACAGCCACAGGTAAATATTCCCAAAAATGAACTCCCTGTATTATCTTAGTCAGAAGAAGTGTCAACAGCAAGACTGATTTTGAGACATACTGACAAAACAGGGGATCATATTTCCAGATGGCTGAGCTGGTACCGATCCCACTGGTACCAGTGTTGCTCTTGCATCACTGCTGTTCTGCCTCACACATCTCCTGCAGTTTTGAGTTCACCACATCCACTTTTGTAGCTGTATCCCCAAAACCAAGAGCTTTGTAATGGAACTATGGTTACATATGTGAAAAAGTGTAATTGTTTTGGGGAAGCACGCCATCAAGCACAGGAGATTGGGATCCAACCTCATCTACTGGTTTGGAAAATTTTTATTCTCTCTAATAAAAGAGAGAAATTTTTCTATCACTTAAACAGTAAAACAAAGAAGACAACAAAACATTACAAAAAAAGAAGACAATAGCAGTGTTATTTAGTTTTGTTCTATCACCCTTTGTATTTAGATATAATCTCATAATTTCTGTATCTGTAGAAGCTTAGCACATCTGCTGTATGAATCTGGAATGAAAAAAAAAATGTAGCCTTGCAATTCCCAAAAAAACCCTAGCACTTCTACCACCTCAGTGTGGAAAAATGCCATGGACCTGGATTAAACTCACTTAATGCCAGCTAAATGTAAGAAGACTGTGAAACCAGTCTGCATCAGACATTTATGTTTTGTCTATAGCCATGGTGATTGGGAAAGAGAGAACTCATCCTATTACATCTAGGTGCTCAAGATTTTTTGGCTGCACTACCTGTCTAGGCACTCTTTTCTTTTTAATTGAATTCCAGCTCTCAGATAAAGCACTCGAAATGCTGATGGTTACAGCTGGAGTGCCTGACCAAAGAGTGCCATGAGTTTCACTTAGAATTAGAAAGAGGAATATGTCAACCACTCTCTGGCCCAACTTGTGTTTTAAACAGCAGAGTGTTAGAGGGAAGACACTTTTCTTGTCGCAGTCTTGTCATGCTTATTTTTAGAGATATAGCATGCAACATGCTTTCATTACTAAATTCTTCCCCCTGGAAGCAGAAGACATTTTCATGATTTTTTAAAAAATTTAAAAAACATTTTTGATGCTTTCTTATTATCTTGTTGCATGTTAGGACTCTACTGAGAGGGGGAACCTAAACAAAGAGCCACAGCCTTTGTCACCCCTTCTGCTAAGGGTAGCAATAAATGCAAAGTGAAAAACATGACAAAAAGCATGGTCAAAGCTGTCTGTAGTTCTGAAGAGAAGAACATGCCAATCAAAAGCAAAAAAAATGAACAAGCTTCAGCCCAGCATTTCTTCTGTTGCAACAAAACTTATCCTCCTTTTCAAACAGTATAAATAGTAAGGATTCACTGACAGAAGGGAATTTCAGAAGCTAACAACTTCAAGACAATTGATTCCTTAATGGCACCAAATGGAGCTTCAGTACACGTTGGTCTGCCAGTTCAGAAATGTCACATGATGCAAACCTCTCATTTTCTCACAAGAAATAAAGGATGAACCACTGACTTCTGTTAAGAATCAGATTTTAAAATATCAACACTGCATGTAACCTCTGTAGAAATTCAAATATTTTTCTACATTTTGGCATTTAATTTCACTCTGTATGGTTTACAATCAAATGTTTGTGCTGATATAATTTAACTTTTAACCCAACTTCTTCCATAATTGGTTGTACTTTGTGTGTGTGTGTATGCGTATGTATATCTGCCTGTCATTTTTTTCCAATCATTGTTAAAGCTGCTATCCAATTTTAGCTTACTTGGATAGAAAGATACAGGTCTGAGATATATTTAGCTCCCACAAGATATAAAGGGATATCTAGCTGGAAGAAAGCAGAGGAGAAAGGAGAGGGACAGATCTTTGTGGACACAAAGCAGATGGGGTTTCTACAGAACTGTGTGTAATACTGAGCTGGCCAGAGGGGCAATAACAATGTTTAACCAGAAAGTAAGATATACTAATAATTAATTATGAACAGGGCCCTTGGAAAGGAGAACAAGGACAGGGACAGGTCAGTCTGTACTCAAAAGGTCTCTTCACCTTGTAAGAGCATGAATACAATTCTGCTTCATATTGATGAATGTGAGAGTCCCTTTAAATTTCCATGGTAAATATACATAGCAGTCTATGGCATATATAACATTTCTTGTTTAACAAGGAAAGTGCCAGAAAGAAAATAAACTCAGAAAATCATAATTGACTCTATATTAAAAATTATATGCTGGGTATATTACTATTAATGGAACATTAATGTTGGAAAAGTTGGAAAGTTTTCTGGTTAGTTGAAGGAAAAGAGTCATAAATAAACTGACCTTTTTGAGCTGGAGATTAATTTTAAAGAAAGGACTACATTGTTACCATCTTACAGAAGTCTGTCAGCAATTTGGCACTTGCAAATTAGAGGCACCTAAGACCCACATGACAATTCTTCATTTGCATGTACATAGGAGACAGATGCTTATAGAGATGTGTGCAGAAGGCAGAAGCCTTGCCTTTCTAAAGGCATGAAGATTAAAGGTAGACTATTAGCAAGAAAATGGAACAAATAAAGCTGTGAGGGACTATTCTTTAGCAGATAAATGAGTGTTTAGAAATATGGTAATAAGGTTTGAAAGAGAGTGGCAGTGTTTTGTAGCTGATAAATGCACAGCATAACAGATCATTATTTAACAACTTGGTGCAATCCTAAACATGATACTTGTCTAATGAATGCAAAATTATTTTTACTTCATTTTATACCAAATAAAACTTGTCTAAAATATGTTATGTTTGCTAGGAGTTTGTGCTACCACACCCATTATGGAAAAATACTTATTGTCTTTTAATGCAAAAACAAATTATTCATATTAAAAATTAATTTTAAAAAAATACCAAGTTACATAACTTGTATTTTCTTTCTTCACTGAAAGCAACCATCAAAGACTACGAAAAATACCAGTTTTATGAACAAATTATGAGTTCAGGACATAAAAGGAGTCAAATGTACCTAGAACAATAACATTTCTCATTAATCAATATATTAATGATGCACATTTTCCACTGCACACTCAGAAAACTTTTTAAGGTCCACAGCATAATGACAGTTTAAAAAATAGTGAGAAGGAAAGCAGTAGTTCGAGTAAGTGAGAGCTGTGATTATTCCCTGTAGCAGGTGTGCTCCCTTAGTTTTGTGAAAAGCTGATGAAGCTACAGGAGGACCTCTGTGTTGTTTGAACTCAACAATGCTGAGTCTCTTTCAGAAATTTCAGGAGTGAACACAGAAAAGGCGCCAAATCTGCAGTTCTGAATGGGGCTGCTGATCTTGGCCAATCTTGGCAGTCATCCCAAGGATGGGATGAGGAATCCAAAGGCAGCTCTAAGGAGCTCTGAAGCTTCTCTCAGTAATGTTGACAGCCAAAATTTGAGAAACATAAAAATTTTGAATTGTATGATGGAAAAGTGCCATGAACTTAAAATGATGCTTATTCCTGAGCATCCTGCCTAGTCCTGAGACAATCTGGGAAAACAATGACCACAGAATCACAGAATCACAGGGTTAGAAGAGACCACCAAGATCATTGAGTCCAACCCAGCCCTATCACCTCAACTAAACCATGGCACCAAGTGCAACATCCAGTCTTTTCTTAAACACATCCAGGGATGATGATTCCACCACCTCCCCGGGCAGACCATTCCAGTACTTTATCACTCTTTCTGTAAAAAAAAATTCCCAATATCCAACCTTTATTTCCCTTGGCACAGCTTGAGACTGTGTCCTCTCATTCTGTCAGTGCTGCCTGGAGAAGGAGACCAAGCCCCCTCTGACCACAAACACCTTTCAGGCAGTTGTAGGGAGTGATAAGATCAGCTCAGAGCCTCCTTTTCTCCAAGTTAAGCAAGCCCAGCTCCCTCAGCCATTCTTCACAGGGTTTGTGTTCCAGCCCCCTCACCAGCCTCGGTGCCTCCTCTGGACACGCTCAAGCGTCTCAAGGTCCTTCCTAAACTGAGGGGCCAGAGCTGGACACAGCACTCCAGGTACTTTTCAAGCACCCAGGCAATAAGCTTAGTAGAGTTCAAATATGAATTAACATCTTTATCAGCTAAACAAGTATTCCTGTGAGCTGATGCTTCTGTATCTGTTAAAAGTCTTAATTAATAGAAGTTAAAATTAACAAAAACATTGAGAAGTTATTGCAGGCTGTGTTACTGCCTAAAGATGCAGGGTTTTGTAAGTGCTTAGGAAGACAGTTTATTTCCCAGAATCAAAAAGACATGTTTAATATAAATATTTCCTTACAATACATTTAAAATTTTATTAGCTTGTTGATCTGGAGATGAATTGTCAAGGAATTACCCTTTACTGTCCTTGCAGCCATGTAAGAGTATAATGGCATAAGAGCTGGCTAAATTTGAGTTTGGTTGTATAACAGCATCTCAGGGAAAAAAAGATCTAATGGAATGATATTAGTGTATCTGTACATATATTGTGACAACTGTAGCCTCAAGGATACATTTCTGCCACATTAACTCATTTCAGATTTCATTCACAATGTGGAGAGCCTGCAACTTGTGCTCTGAAAGAAATGTCCTAAAGCTAGGACCCATCAGTCTGGATAGCTCACCTTTTTCTTCTTGAGTTAAACAAGGATAAACAATGAAAATAAAGTATCTGAAATATGGAAGGAACCTGTAAAACAAACCTGGTTTCTCACTCTCTCTCTCTGGATCTCTTTCTCTCTCTCCCCTATTATTTTGCCTTAGAAAATTACAAAAGCATCGTTTAATAACAATAAATCTGTTTAAATAATTGGATGTCAAATACTTACTTGAAAAGGTTCTTCTTCTAAGAAACTTTATGTGCCAGGAAAACAAAATCACTATCCTCTAGCACTGTGTGATTACTGTTGTTACAGTTCTGCTGTTAAATTTGTGGTGTAATAGTATCTGGTTCAGAAAAATTAACAGAAAAAAGGAAAACAAGGAGCTGAATCCTGAGCAGTATGATTCAATGGCATCTGATGAAAACAGATTTAACATCATACATGATCTGACCCATAAAATATCTGGAAATCATTAATCCATCTTTGCTTTGGAAAGAAGCAGTATTAGTGGGTATTTGCAATGAGGTCTTTGACAAATATTGACGTTTTCTAATAGTAATTACTGTAAACTCTGAAAGCATTTGCAAGAAGGATCCAAACATGAAGTGCTGCCAGGAGTTGATAATAAAGCTTGTCTTTAGTAGCTGTAAGTTACTGTGGCTGGTGTGGATCTGCACTAGTGGCTCTTGATTTTAAAATGAGAGGCCATGCAAAGAGCAGAGGAAAATAGCAAACTCTGAACACTGTAGGGTATCCAGACTGTAATTTGTTCCCACTGAAAAACAATTTTCTCAGACTAAAACTTGAAAATCCTGGCTTCTGTTTGTGCAAATGTTTATACTGAATAAAGAATTTATTTAATTTCCAATGAAGTAGCACCAGGGGAGGTTTAGATTAGACATTAGGAAAACTTTTTTTACTGAACGGGATCAGGCGTCAGAGCTGGCTACTCAGGGAAGTGGTGAAATCATCATCCCTGGCAGTGTTCCAAGTTGTGTGAATGTGGCTCTTGGGGATGTGGTGTGTGTTAACAACTGGACTTGATGATCTTAGATGGCTTTTCCAATGTTAATGACTATGAAGTACTGCAGAATGGATTTACAGCCAGAGAAAAATCCCTAAGAAAGATGCAGCTAACAAAGAGTAATTGGTACCCCCAACTGCAGGGCGATTTGGCTTTTATATGTGTACACAGAAATTACTTAAAATGTTGCTTAAAGCCCAAAACTGACTGAACAGTGGGCCTGGACTGCCCTGTTTCTTTCATGGAGTTTCAGTATCTTATCTGTATTTCTCATGAAGCTGCTTCATTTGCAGTTTTTCATGTCTAGCTTCTGCAGCCTAAATGGATTTGTGACATTTGACAGGTATGGTATGTGCAGGTTTGGTACTTGAAAAACTTGAAAAAATACAAATACATCACAGTAAAAGAATGAGTAACCGCTTGAGTATCTTTTGGGTTTCTCTAGCAGTTCAAGGGAAGGAGAGATATGCCTATGACCGTTCTAGTAGGGTTTGTAACAACAATTTCAAGAACTTCTGGGACTGACCATTAACCCCTAACACAAGAGCAGGTTCAGAACAGATGGGGAAAGGGTTTGTGTCTCTGATGCTCAGGGACCACTGCAGGTTTGTGACACTCGGGTGTAGCCAGCAGGGCGGGGCTGCCTTTGTTGGAGGTGATCAGGTACCAATGGCATCAATGGCTGCTGTCAGTGTTCCTCCTGGAGCTCGGCAAAAGAGTGGATGGGCCGGGCAGGGCAGGACTGAGCAGCTGGCTCAGCCCAACAGGGGTAGAAGCCCTAAACAACTGCTAAAAGCTTTTTAGAGAGAGCGAGGGCTTGGGCTGACTGTAACCTCCCTGCTCTTTCCCAGCGTAGTGACAGCATAGTCCAGGGACGCTGGAAATCAGATTGGGATTGAACTATTTATTTTTTGCTAAATGGTGATATACCCTATAGTGTATATAGTGACCTGCTAAATCAGAAATCCTTCTTGATAGATGTTGTTTTTAAATAAGTACATTTTATGTTAAATATAAACCCCTCCATGCATAGATTAGCCAAAATATTCTGGTCAGAGAGTATTGAACTCTGACACCTTTACATTAAAAAAAAAAAAAATCAGTTTAGCAATAGCTGGCAGGGCTGGGGAACTGTGGAATTGATTTGTACAGGATGCCAGTGAGGATAAAAGGTTCAATAGTGTCTTTGTATTTCACTGTGCTTTTGAAGTAGCACAATTTTTCACAAAGTTTTAAGATAATATTCTTCTGAGTCACTGACCAAAAGTTCCATTATCTAAATGAGCTAATAAAACAAACCTGGCATCAAAGGTTGCAATTATTGTTTTGGCGAATGAAGGGGAAAGTGAAGCAGATTTAACATTTTAAAATGTACTTTATGGTTAAACACTACACTTTCCAAGTGTGAAATGGAAGATTAAATTCAGTATTGGAGCTCAAAAAATAAATTTTATCAAATTATTCCTTCCATCTAAAGAGTCAAGTAAATCCAGTTTTATTTTGTTTCTGAACTATTTTAGGGTTTATATGGTTTTGGATGCATTGGGGTATTAGTTAGTTAGAAGGATGGTGCTATCATTCTGTTTCTTATGTAAATGATGACATTTTTATGGTGACCACTGTTGCAATAACATGGCTATTCTGAATTTATATTGAAATTCCTCTATATGGACTCTGTGCAAAGACTATTAACTCCAAGTAAAGAAAGAAAAAGCTTTAGAGACAAATATTGTTAAACTGGCATATTCAAAACCATTTATTTGACAAAATTAGCTAGAAAATACAGGATGCATTTATATCTATCTATTGGAAACATAATGTAAATCACTGTTTACAACATTGGTGGTATTTTCTTAAGAGATATAAACATTATGTTGCTGTTATTACTGTTTTGTTTGTTTGAGTTGGTTTGGTTTTTTAACTGAAAAAAATCACTGTATAAGACTAAAATGTTGCCATTGTTGCTTTTTTCAAAGTGAAAAAATTACCTTTGGTCAATACCAGGACAAAGTAACTCAAAGCCTTCTTGCGAGTCCATTGAGTTTTGCAGAACTGGCATCATTCTTAAAAGTCTGTTTTGTTGACTTTGTACAGTAAGTTGTAGTCTACACCTGTGTGCATATTGCATCTTAGCCTCCCCAAGGTTCAGAATTGCACGATTTTACTTCTAGACTCTGTCATCTAAATTTGTATTAAGACAAAATCAGGAATAATATATGTGCCACCATTTATTCATTGTGACCTATATTGGAACTTTGCTTGTAAATACAGATGCACATAAAGCACAGCTTACAATTCTGCTGCCCCAAAACAACTTGGCAATTCCTGCCTGTTACAACTTCCCCACTAGTGCCAGACTGTAAATATAGCATTGGAAGTGTTATTCTCTACTGGTTTTGGAAAGCTTTCATGAAACTCAATCGGCGTGAGTCAGCTCTTATTAGTGTGCATGTGTTATCTAATTTCATATTTCAACCTGTGCATAAATGTATAGTTATACACTAAATAATCAGAAGTGATCTATTGTACAACTTAGACTTTGAGTATCAAAGAGAAGTCACTTTATAGTGGATTGCTTGTCCATCTTCTGGATATCAGGCAGCTTGTACATTTAAAACCAGAAGCAGTGATTATAGTGAACTATTCTATCCCTTTCTTTTGTCTTTCTCCAAGTAGAATTGAAGGTCAAAGGGCACCCTGTTGAAAGAATGTCTCTATCTCTAAATATATATGGAAAGGGACAGGAATAGAAAATAATTTACAACTTAAACCAAGTAGGAAAATAGCCATGCTTGGTGTTAAAACTTTAATATTTCTAATAGACTATGAACTTTGTACTTAAATTTAGCATTTTAACATCTCTGCAACTTATAAATAATTTTTCAATGCAATATATTTTCTGCAGACCACTACAGTTAGTCTTTGCTTGATATTACCTTTTAAATTATTGAGGCAGTTTCATACAATGTATCACCTTTATTCATTATTAAGAAGGCAAGCCACAGAACTCCCATATTTTCACTTGGGTGCTATTAATAACAAGAAGGGAGCTAACCAAGGCAGGACAAGAATAAGGATTGTATAGAGAGAAAACATTTCAGCTGAATTTTCTTCTTCACTGGAGAAAAAAAGGATAAATATTTAAGTCAATATAACAAAAATACTGTAATGAGTTATACTAAGCTGTAGCTGTAATTGAACTACCGATTATTTTGTTATTTTTAGCTAACATTTAAAAAAATACATAAATGCTGATGTGCTAGCAACAGAACTGATAATTCTTCTGTTATCCTGAATTATGTAAGGTTAATTTTTTTTTTTTTTTTAATAGATGAGATGAGAAAATAATTTCAACTATGCATAGGGTTTCCATATGCATTGGACTGTACACAATGTTTAGAACTTTCATTTATTCAAGATTTTTTATTTATATTGTATTCCAAGGTAAATGACAAGAGTACACAGAGGATAAATGTTTGCTTATCACCTTATCTTTTTATATACTTTAACCCTTTTATTTATGAGGCATCCAGATTTCTGCACTGACATTTAAAGTCAAAAACCTGTTTGCAAGGGTTGTTTTGGGTATTTTAGAAATATTTTTTTCCTTTTCATCTTGTCTATGTCCTTAATATTTTTTTACTTGCTTCATCATAAGCATTCATGCAGTATTTTATTAATGCAACAGTGATCTTTCATGTGGACAAGAACAATTCCCATGTAGATAGTAGGATTCATTATTCACTTAAGGGGTGTTGCCTCTTTTTGAGTAAACATCACTTTACCCAGCCAAGCAGCAGAAATGCAATGGAATTCAGATGTTTGAACACGAGAAACTGGAGCAATAAGTTTCTCAAAACATAATGAAAGCCAAATCTTGAGAAAAGCTAAGGCTGAACTATAGCTTAATATTTCATTTGTCATAATGAAGAAATTTATAGAAGTATAAATCTGAATGTGAAATTACTTCAGAGACAAAAGGGGAAAAATTAATTAGATCATCTTTCCTATCCATGTCTGCTGAGAAAAGCCAGATAGTGGTGGATTTAATTTCAAAATCATCTTATTTCCTAGCTCAGATATGGTGAAAACAGGTAATAGTATGTAATATTTTATTAACCAATTCAGATTCTGTGTTTACCATAAAAAAGTCTTTAGGGGAGCTAATACAGAACTTGTTACTTGAGTGAAACTAGAGCATGACTTTGGCTGAAAGGTAAATTGAGCTTGTTGCATGATGGGGAGTCAGCATGAGCTGCCTAGTCCCAGATAAGCTTTCTCATGATTGCTTATGTAACATGTTGACCTTGGAATAATTTCCTGCCAGCCACAGTGAGATTGTTGACTTGACAGTTTTTACACAGTAAAGTTTTGCATGAAATTATTGAGGCGCATCTGGATGCTCAGTTGCTTTAATTTTATATTGCTGATGAAATAATGAGCATTTTAGACAATTCATGTCTTTAGTAACTACATCTCTTCTTGGTAGAATTTGATATTAAGAAACTGCTTTTCGGCTTTTCAGCTAAACTGAAACTGTCAGTTGTATAACTAAAGTGTATTGAAGTTATCAAGGTACAACAGAGACATTTCCTACGCATTTTGCTTATGTTGCAAGGATTGGTACAAGAGATAAGAGCAAAATTATGAGCTCCTCCTGTCCTGTGTGTCCTTCATGAGTTTTGTAAGTTACTAAGCATTTCTGTGCACATTTCTTGGAACAAAAGAGAAAGGGAAATCTTCCTTTGCGCTGTCCTCCATTAACTTTTAGTAGATCCTTTGAGAAAAACATTTCATATTTGCACTTTCATATCACTTTCATATTTTTTTTCTTGAACTACCATTAAAATTTTATGGTGTTATTTAGTTCCCTTTCGTGTGTGTGTGTGTTTGGCTTGTTGGTTTTTTTTTTTTTTGTATTACCCATTAATAAATTTAATTGGGTCAGCATTTACATCACCCTCATTTGATTGGGTCTCAGGACTTAGTGCTATACTGAAAAATCCCAAGATTAGAAGATTAGAGTTAAATACTTGGGAAAAATGTGTCTGCAAATCCTAGACAAATCTATTTGCAAACCATCAGATGGAATCATTCTGAATTGCTTTCTCAGTTTTACTGACACCAGTAAAGGTTGTTTTTCATGGTAAAACCCCCAGTCAGGTCAGGTGAGGTGAATATAGTACAGCAGAAGGATATCCATTTGTCCTTGTCGGGATCCTTGTAGTCACAGGTTCCTGGGAATAAGTACAGATGGACTAGCAAGAAGAAAACTGAGCCAAATTATCCCCTGACACTGCTGCTGGATCTGCTGGGGACTATCATTGTTGATCAGCACAGCAGGCTTCTAATATCTTATTTTCAAGTAGAAAGCTGGCAAAAATGGTGTTCTATACTAAAGCTGACTACAAAGCCAATGACAGCGCAGTAATGGAAAAATGTGTATTATCAAATGAGAACACAGCAATGATGATAAAAGACTAAAGTACTCTTAGAATTGTTTGCATTCTTTCGTAAATGGAGGGAGTTTTGCTGAGTATTTAAAACTCTTGGCTTCCTCCTCACCATTAAAACACATAAATAATAACTGTAAACAAATAATCAGCTCTTTATATTACCACCAAAGTAAAGAACAAACAGCTGCTGAGTGAAATAAGAAAAATTTCTGATGAGCATCAAAACTGAAAGAATATAGAATATGCAGGAATCATGGGGACTTATCATGTTCAATAGTGAATGTCAGGAATTGCTCAGTGTTTCCATCTAGATCATTCCATCCTATTCATCCTGTCCAAATGTAAAAATCTTTCATTTTGGTTTTGGAAGATGGATAAATTGGCTGTTGGTGTTTTCACATGGACTTCACTGCACTCTGGGTACAAAAATGATTGAATTGCCTGAGAAACACTGTGACCTGAAGCAGTTCTTTTGGGGGAAACAATGGTAAATCATTTATTTTTGGGGAAACAAACAAATAAACAAACCCCCAAGCACAATACCTCATTTCTACAGAATGTGGTCTTGTCTCTGGACTGATGTTTTGGGATCCAATGGATCTCTAATAGGGATGTAACTATGTATGGGTAATGCTGATCCAACATCTATGTGTTCTGCTCAGATTATCTCTGCTGAGAAACTTGATTTTAACTATGATGGCCAATTTTATCTTTCTTCTTTATCTGAGACTCTTGAAAGGACATGGAGAAAAGCAAACTTCTGGACTTTAGGTATCAAACACAGTTCTTAAACTCCAAGTTGTAACTGAAGGCCATCTGTGGAACATGGGTGATGCTTTTTGATTGGTTTGTGCCGAGTGTAGTGTCTTGCACAGATGGCAGTAACAAGAGCAAACCTTCTGCTGCCTGTCTGGGAATTGTTTGCCTCTCTCTCTCGGCAGCAATGCCGTGCACCACAGAAGGCCTGAGAACAGGGATGTTAGAAACTCAGGACTGAATCTGCACATCAGTATTTCTATGGATTTCCAAGGGGCCACCAAAGGGGCAGCAAAGTCTGCATCTCTCCATGAACTGTGTCTGACAGGAGTCCTTAAAAGCAAAGTGTAGTATAATCTTAGTAAGGTCATGAGAGCAATATAACATAAAAATGAAAATCTGTCTTTTGCCTCCTCCTTCCTGGCAAGGGGAACATCAGGTTTTTAAACACAGAATAAATGCTCCTTTCTAAAAAAAAAGACAAGAAAAACTTGGGGTAGGGGGTGGTTGGGGAGGGTTCATCTTCAAGCCAGCACACGAACAAGCATACACAGAACAAGAGTTGTTTGCAGATCTGTTGAGGCAGAAAATGTCATTTACATAGCCCTTATCAAAGTAAAACCACAGTGTCAGAAGTAGTAGGATTTAAAATTTCAAGTCCATAATTCATCAGTCATTCTATTTTTCCAATCTGTTCAATGCTTTTTGCAAGCCTCCGTCTCTTACAGAAGGTCCTTCACTTACACACCTATTTAGAACTGGTTTTCTTTCTTTGCCTGCCTGCCTGCCTGCCTGCCCTTCCTTGTAGCACTGAACCACTTCATCCCCTGAGGTCCCACTACTTCCCTGTGCCGTTAACACACCCATTCCTTTCACCACCCTGCTGGCACAGCACCCTCCACCTGCATTTCCCCTGCTCCTGGATTACAGCTTCCTCATGCTTATTCTTTCTTAGCTATTGCCTGTAACTTCCTGAATGTATCCAGCCTTCTATTCCCTTGTTTCTCCCACACTTCACAGTACTTTAGAATAGTTTGTTACACTGTGTTATACAGCAATACTTGTTCTGGGATCCTTTCCTTTCCCAATCTTCAGTGGCAGTCCCCTGATGTGGGCACACAGCTTGTGGTGGTTGGGAATGGGGCTGTGGCAGAGGCTGATCCCTAAGGAGCTGCAGCTGTGTAGGACAGGTGGGCAGCCCTGAGGGTAATGAACCACGGAGTGCTGAGGTGTACTGACCGATCACAGAAGGGCAGGGGGCCACACAGGCGTCATGCATCAAAGGGAAGGGTGTAAAAGGTTCTGCTGAAGAGCAATATAATGATGATGCTTGCAGCCTCCTTTGGGGTCAGTTGTGGCTTCTCTATCAACATGATGTAAGTCTGTCTCATCCAAAGGTAAGGGAAAACCACCAGCCCTCTTTTGTTTTGCCAACAGAGGCTGCTACAGGGTGGAGGAGCCATAGTTCTGTCTGGTGTGGAGACTTCTTAGTATTTAATTTGGATTAGCAAGTAAAATTTGGGATGGCTTTTTTTCCAAGTATGAAATGTGTAATTTGGTCCTGCAAAAAAAAAAAAAAAAAAAAAAAAAAAAAAAATCTCCAGTATGTGAAAATGTTGCATAAAAGGTATTTTTTTACTGCTTCACTTAGCAAAAAATGTGACTGCCTGCTTATTAACCTAGCACAGGTTTGAACCATTAGACCAAGTCTTGTCTTTCCCTTAATTGAAATACATGTTGTAATATGATTTTGAAAATTTTTAGTGATTTTTGTTATATTGGTCCAATATATCCAAACCAGAGAACTCAGTATTGTAAAGAATCAGGACTGAAACAAACCACAAATGCTATTAATAAAGACCTACTGCCACTGAGAATACAGACTGAGATGCCTGTTGGAAACCCAGGCCTTCATCTAAGGAACTGCTTTCTAAGCAGGCAGCCTGTCAAAACAAACTGGACTGCTGGAACACCACCCTGAGAAGATTAATGCTCAACCAGTCTGTTTAATTTAAGCTGAGCTTTCTAGATAAGGTCAGAGGACTCTGACACATAGTTCCCAGTGAAAGTGAATCCCTGGCTTCCCTAAGCCTTATTGAAAATCCTAGCATGAGGTCATTTAAAGTCTGACTTCTGACTGTCCACAGTGTTTGTGCAGATATGCTGCATGTTCTTCCTCACTGCCTCCACACTGGGACATGCACAGGAGGTGGAGATGACCAAACTCTGGTCAGAGCTACCTTTGGAAAGAACACCTTAAATAAGGTTATAGTTTAAATGGTAAAAGTGAGTGTCTGATTTTAAATTATTCATTTTGGAGAGGGATTTAGATACATGAGTTTGTTTCATTTCAGTGGATTGTTTGTAATGAAAACTGTCACACTGACAACTTTTGGATAGATTTTATGTGTCCATCCCAGGCTACAGGGATGCCTTTTAAAGGAGAGCAGCTGTCAGAAATGTCATAAATAAGTGCCTCTAGATGGAGTGGGGTTTCTTTTTGGAATCTGTTTAGGAGAAGGTCCCATCATCTTATTTGCCAGCTGGCCATAAGTGACCGTGTGATTTCTTTTGATACATGCTTCCCTGAAGGGGAGTCCCTTTAACAACTGCAAGGTTGGACTGGTCCTTTCATGTTCTATGGGAGCCTGATTCAAGTCAATGGGGGCCAGGAGGGTCCCAGGATGCTAGTAGACAATAAGCCTCTGTAACTGAAATTTATTTTAGTCTTTTTTGATTAAGCTATGTTTTTGTATTTTGTGGTAGCACGTACTGGTTCTGTACTTAGAGCAGAATAAGCCAGAAATCCTTTAAAGCCTTGTGCCTATATTGCCATTTAGGTCTGAGGATATATTCATTATTTATATATGTTTCTAAGGGTCACAATGTTTTGAGATATATCTTTTTAGGGAGGAGTTACATAGCAGATATTATAGGGTTAGCTAGCTTACAAATACAGGACTGATTATTCAAAGATTAGTACTTGTTGATGTAACAACTACAAAAATAGATTCCTTGTTTTAAGGAGGCAAGGAATAGCATATGCACAAGTCCTTTACAGAATGTTATAGGAATATATCTTTCTTCACACAATCTGAAAGAAAAAAAAGGTATCTTTTAAGAGTGCCTGGCAGCCCCTGATCAGTGGGGCTGCCAAGCACTTCATTAGTTTAATGAAATACAGTGCTACTAATACTAATCCCTTTCCTAAACTTCCATTCAGTCCCTTAAAACCTTTACCTTTTGCAATGTCTGGGTGTGCAAAAGCATAAGAGATAAGGAAAAGGAGATAGTGAGGCACTCAAAAAGCTGCAGGAAGCTAATCAGTGATCAGCTTTCAGTGGCTCCAGAGGTGCAAGCTTGCCATATTTGCTTAGTGTTGTTACATGCACTGCATGTATTTACAGAGTTCCAACTTGTAACTTGAGGAGAGTGCATGCACTTCTGAAAAGTTTAGAGATGCAAGTGAAGCTTTCCATAATTACAATAGGATTCATGAGATGAAAAATTATTTCCCCAGAATTTTTGTATTATCTGGGTTTTTATAGTAATGTGACAACTCCATAAATCTTCTCTGATTTTGCACTTATTTTCTTATTGTTTGAAATCAAGAATGCAATGAAGGTACTGGAATGTTTAAAGCTGTCTGTGTCAAATCATCTCCAGGAAGCTCTGAACCTTGCAGAATTTAACCCACTTGTATCCAAAACCTCCTCTCTTTAACTGTAGTGTAGAGCTAGTGATACATTTTTCATTCATATGTGTGTTCTGTCATGTGTATCTGCATGTTTGCTGCATGACTTGATTTATGACTTGATTTTTCTTTTTATGAAAGAGATTGATTTTTTCTCTTTATACTCTCATGTTGATGTTCTGGAGAAAAATAGAGTAAGATTTTTTTTTTTTTCTAAGTGTAGTTGAAAAGACATTTGCTCAAATTTTTTGATACTGAATAAAACCACAGCTTTATTAATTGAATGCTCCTGTATGTGTTTACACCAAATGAAGATCTGACATTTTGTTAGATTTGAAGATTAAAGAAACAAGTATATAAGTTATTTAAAGAAGTATCTAACATGCCATGTATATATATATATATTAGTGTTTCTCTTTATCAATTAGGCTTCTGTGGAAAAGAAACTTTATGTGAAGGTGTATTATTGTATGGTTATTGACATACTAATTAGTGGTAGTATTATAGGTGTTGATGCTACAAAGATGTGTTCTCTTTTGGAAATGCATGATGAGAAATGTAAGTTCAAGAGTTCAATGAATTGCATTGTGGGTGTGCAGGTTAGAAATCACTAAATGGTAAAAACTTTGGTGACATGCTGCTCCTAAATTGGAAAAAAAGAATGGTGTTTTAGTGAGCTTAAGTGTGCAGCCTGTGATTATTTTGGATGAGCAGTGAAGAATGTTCCTACAGTACCTACCATAGTAAATATATTTAATAAAATAATGTTTTAATGAGCTGTGTTGTAAGTGAAAAGAAAGTAATTGAAGTACCTAATAAGAGTTTAAGTATGGAGTGTTAATCAAAACAGCTCAATTATACACTAGAAAATGTATATATAAAAAGAAAGTATTTAGACATTCTGTGATCTGTTTAATAATGAATACAACATTACTGATGAGCCCTAGTTAGTACTTTGGCTGTATTTAACCATACAATCTACATATAGAATCACACTCCCTGGTGAATATCATCCTCGATTACAAATGATAAGTGAGTACTTCACTTCTGAGCCAAGTTAAGTAGACAGAATCTCACAGTTTTTCCCAGTGCTGTGATTTCTCTGAGGATCTGTGCAGATGGCAGAGGAGATGCTGGTGGGTCTGCAGCAAGGGAACCTGTCTGCAGCCCACAAGCCCAGAATAAACACGGGACTAATTTTGAGGAGTTTCCACTGTGGTTCCTGCAGTTCAGAGTTTAAACATCTTTGTTTGTTCCACTTTGCATTAGTGTAATCCTGCTTGCAGCTTTGTTCTTTCCTCTCAGATCACAAGAGGAGAGTGTGAGGTGGTGTGGGGCACAAGAGCATTGAAGCAAATCCACGAGCAACCTGAAGCCAACACAGCAGGAGCACCTTAATGTCATTCATGTACTTATTACAATTTCTTGTTGAAAGCTTCTAACCAGGATCAATTGCATCTCAGCACTTGCTCTTGCTGTAGCACAGGGAATGGAGAGTTTTGTTTTGTTAGACTTGTTCATTGTGATTCAGGCACTAAATTTTCTCAGGAAAAATGTACAAAATGTGTATTAACAACGTAAGAGCCTCTTTCTAGCCTATTGCCACTCATGTATTTTCAAGGCTAACATGATGTAGGCCATCAGCAGATCTCAATAATGTCTCTGTTCTTTAGATATCTAAAAGGTTAAATGAGGGGCAAGGTTTCCAACCTTCACCTCTAGTGTGAGCTGCATTGTTCATACTGTTAACCACACACTACTTCAATGTTAGACTGCCTTCAGTCAGGTGAAGGATAGGCTAGCATTCATCCTGCTTGAGAAGGTTTATTTATTTGTACTGGGAATTACAGCAGCCTTAGTAAAAGAATGGTGTGTATCTGCTTCAGTAGCAGCTCTTTGTTGCTGCTGTTGTAGGAAGCAATTGCTGCAAGTCCAGAATGTTCCCAGTCATGCAGTAGGGTATGCTGAACAGTATGGGAAATGAGAAGATACTGATCTAGCAAATGTTGTAGCAATCTATAAGTCAGGGGAAGGAGGTTGATGCTACCTACTGATACATTATGTATTTGCAGAGCCTGCCTTTTACTTAATTAAGTCCATATTACTTAATTAGTATTGAGACATGAAGGAGGTATAGATATGTATCTCCTCTGAGATCCAATTATGCTAAAACAAAAGGAGCCAGAGGAAGCTGACAGTAATAGAAATTTATTAACGGTTTTCCCGTTTGGCATCTACTAAGTAGGCAAAAAATTCTATGCACTGGAGTAAAAGCATTAGCCAAGGGCTCAGAACATACTTCATGGTGACAGGTATTTAAAATTTGGCAAGCAAGGCAGGCTTGGACTGAGCAGAGGGACTAGAAATATAAGGAAAAAGAGTTTCAATTTATTTACGTTACATAGAAAGCTTTGATTTAGCACTTCCTTTTGCAAAAAGAGCGTTAGAAGCATAAAATCATGTGCGTTCACTGTCCTCAAAATATCACTCTTCAATTCTAGAACCAGTAAAAATGGACTCTTATTTGTGGAAAGCAGAATTGTACTTTTCTTCCTTATTAAAAGCATCCCATCATCTTTTTGGGTAGGATGGTTTTACCACACAGGTCAGGGCCCATAACAAAAAAATACCATATTAAATCAACTTAATTCTATTGTTCCTTTATACTTCTGTGAATGTTAAGAAAGACCTTAGTTGTCAGGTGCTTCAAAGGCACTTTTGCTAGCTGAGGCAGAAGGTCTTGTGGACATGCTGTGAAGAAAATCTTTCCAAAGAGAAACAAACCATTTTGATGTTGCCAGAAATTGAAGGGGTTTTAAAATAAAAAAAAATGCAGTTATCAGAATAGCTGCATCTCTTCAGACATTTCTTCTGACCTTGCTGCTGAATCTCCACACACTGGTCAGTGTTTCTATCCCTCTGATTTGCTGTAGGTAAGCAGAAATAATTTCTTTAGTGTGGTGCTTAGACTGTTTCCAATTAGTTTTCTGGTTTCACTCTTCTCAACGTGTAGTGTGTGATCATTGTTACTGATGCATCTTGCATTGGCTGTTTCCTGATCATCTTTACTGGTGTACAGGGAAATGAGATGGTGTGGCAATTCCCTTTCCTTTGCTCGCATAGCAGGCACACACACAGACACCCACGCATTTACACCAAGCTAAATTCCTTAGTTTTGTACTCAAATCTATTTAAACTGTTCCCAACGTGCAACAGGAACTTCATTGGGGGGGGAAAGAAGCATAAACTGAATATGCACTTAATTAAATTTAGAGTAGCAGATTGGAACTCTTCTTTGGACAACTATTTGTAGCTAAATTTCAAGCAATTTTTACACTGATTATTTCTGGAAGTAGACAGCAGAGGCTGGATAATAACACCCCTGTGATTAGCAAGTGAAGAGACTGCAAACTATATTTTACTGTTATAGGGTAAATGATTAGAAATTAACCAACATGCTGATGTGGGTTTCATTTCAGTAAGTAGTATTTCATCAAGCTGCAGTAAGATTTTAATTAGAACTCATTGAGGGTACTGTTGCATTTGGAATGCAAAAATGAAAATGTTAAACCATTCATCAAATAGTTTAGTTCAGCCTTCTATCTCATAAATAATGTTTTTGTATTAGGCAAAGCTGTTTGGTTACTGTCCTGGTAGTGAAATTTAGGTGGCAACTTATTTAGGATAAAAAAAAAACCCATCACAAACCCAAACTCTAAACCAAAATTAATGTCCCCCACAGATAAGCTACTCTGTGTTTTTTTCCTATTGGAAACTCTAACGACCCAATTAAGCTATTACGTTGACCAAAATTTGTCCAAATACAGACAAAGCAAGTAATTTCCCAGCATTTTTTATGCTTTCATTTTGTAACAGTCTGTTTGTGACAGGGAAATCATGGTATCATTACAAAAGAAATCTGTGATTTTCAAAAAGTCCTAGTATCAGAATTTCTTCTACTAGTACAGAAGGCAGAATAATATGAATCAAAGATACATAGTTATTGGCCATTTTACTGAAAAAAATACCTATGTAGATGATTCCCTCTTAGAGGAGTAACTTAAAATTCAAAGTTAATCCATTTTTTTAGCAATAACTGTTGCTCTCAGATATAAAACATATAAACAACTCCTAATCTATAGGAATGTGTGCTCAAGGCACTGTCTAAGTCTGCATTGGGAACTCAACTGTATCCTACAGCCATCATTCCAAACACAAAGGGACTATGAAGTGGGAAACTGTGGGGTTAGAGCTGTGAAACATCACACACCTTCCCCTCTGACTGGGGTCTGTTCCACCCTCTGTCCCTTCCTGGGACAGGAACATAAGGTGCTGGGTCACTTTTCTATCTAAAAACACTTTTCCAAAATCCTGAATGAAATTACCAGTTGAGGGAATGACTATGTGGTTTCTGAATGAAATAAAGCTTTACTTAAGAAGTAGTGCTTCAGGGTCAGAGGCAAGTCAAGGTTGTAGTATCAATGCCTACTATCAGACATCTGAAAGACAGAGACAACCTTGTGTTTGTTCTAGTCCTTCTTGAAATCTAAAATAGTTGGTGACTTTACAGCTGAATAAGAATTGAGAATCTACCAATTTGTTTAACCTGGGAATTTTTCCATAAATTATATGCAAGTCAGAAAAAATACCTCATTTCCTTCCCCCAATTGATTTAATTGTTCAGCTCTGACTATAACAGAAAATGTTAGCTGTGCCTTAGTTTAAAATAAGTGTATGGGAATAAGTCTATAAATATGTAAATCATATTCTGTGCAAGGACATCTGATTTTTTAAGCAGCCACAGTCCAAAGTACTTCAAGTGCCTTTGCTTTGTTAAGGAAACATCTTAGAAGTTGAGCATGAGGCCAAGAAAAGAATGAAGGGAAGCAGGAGTAAAATGATAATATGCATAATAGAGAGTAAATTCTTTTCACAGCACACAAATGTAATGTCTTCCCATTGTTGCTATAGAGAATCTTTCTAGTTGCATGAGTAGGTTTTCAAAAGTATTTTGATTTTTATTCATCCTCTCTAAGAAAAAAGTAGGATTAGCTTCACCATATCCTGCAGTGTCTCCTTCTGGAGTTGAGATCAGCATGAAGTTCTTGTAGCCCTGGCCCAGCAGCTCTGGGAGCCCTCTCCGTGTGCAAGTCTGCAGACTTGGTGGTTTGGTGCCTTGCAGGAGCTTTCAGGTGTCACCCACCCTAAGGGTGGGCTCCTAAACATCCATCAGTTGCCTCAGCTGAGCACGCACTTTCCACAATTTCTTGTTTTGGTTTTTCTTTATTTCTCACCTCTGTTCATATTACTATATTTTTGTCTCAGGTTCAATTCTTGGTTTCCTCTTCTGGCCTGTCAGGTACAAATCTTAGCACTGTTCCCCTGCCTCTGTGTTATGATGTTCCTTATAATGACCTCATTTAGTCTTTTTGGGGTGACTTCTGGATCTTATCATCCAAGAGTTCACAGTTTACCAGGCCTTTTGCAGTGTATGCTCTTTCCTGATAGTTTTGAGGGTTTTTTCCGCAAACATATCCTTTTACCATAAAGCTCTGATGAAAAAGGATGACAATAACATTTCCAATTCATCTCTTAAGCAATATTGTATTTTAACAAAATTTCTTTGGAGATGTTGTAGATTGATTGATTGGAATATTTCAATCAGATCACAGGCCGCATTTTGAGGAGGGTGAAGTAAAATGAGTATAAAACAAAACTTACTGGCATGAAGGACAGTGTTTCCTTTGATTCAAGTAGGTAGATAACTGATAAATACCTTTGAAGACATGGCTATTACAGGAGCATTTTTCATGCTTGCTACTCTTCTGAAAATAGAGGAGTCAATATCTTGTTCGTGTTATTTCTTTCTTATAAACAATGTATGTCTACCAGTTTCTGCTTAGAAAGGGTCTGCTAACACCTGTATAGTCATTCAAGATATGCATCCTGGAGACCTCTATGCTGTGTTAGCCTCTCTGAATTTATTAATGTGCAAGATTATTTTCTGTTATGCAGTGTCAGTTTGAAAAAAAGGCAGATTGCTGGGATGGAAAAAATTGGTCTTTGATTTGTTAATTAATTTCTGCTTAATAATTTTTCATAGTGATTAAGGTTAAGTTCTCCTTCTGTTTTGAGTGTACACATACTTTTCAGCACAACTCAAAGTTAGGAAGCTAAAGGAATAATGCTGGCTAGCAATGACATGTGCAGGTTGATTTAAGAGTGAAGAAGCTGGATCATGCATTAGCATGTGGTCCTATGAAATCACAGGTAATGGGACCTGAGCTGAAGTCAGTGCCATCAGCTGGAAAAAAAACTTCAATGACCTACAGATCAAACACAGTAAATTAAATGTTCTATGCTGAATAAAGCATACAGCTTTCCCTAAACCCCTCTTTGTGTCAGCACTGAAAGCCTCTCTAAGGAACCAAATATGAGCACACTTAATTTCAAAACAGTTGAGATTAAGATAAAAATTTTGAAGGATCTTGTTTGGCACAGATTTGAAGCCCTTTACTAGTAAGAGTTGACATTTGGATATGTGAACTCCCTCTAAAGCAAGGCACATGATATAAAAGCTGTTTAATAATAAGATTAATTATTAGAGGAACCAATCTGTGTTTACCAAATATTTTTCTTTAGTACTCGTGGAAACATGCTCTTTTAAACTGTAGATTTTCTTTAGCTTTTCTTACTTTAGGAGCACCCAGTAATTTAATGTACACCTAGAGATTAGAAAATGACTGATTATAGTCAAAGGATCCTGTTATGGAAGCTCAGTTGTTCCAGGAGAAACACACAGCATAGTAGATCAATCCAACACTAACTTGTATTTCTTTTTCCAATTTTCTTGTCAGTGACTTATCACCTTATGCTGCAATTTTACACTTTTTCTCCTGTCAATCACATTCACTGGTGTGAATCCAAACTAAGTCTACAGGCTTCAATGGCATCACTCTCTATTTACCAGAGTATATCTGAGATCAAAATCCTGCACTATTTTAACATGCCTTCCTCCCAGTGAAGCCTTTCTTCTCTACCAATGACGTTCCCAGAGTGCACTTTCTCCAGACTGATGCTTATGGTGTATAAATAATTTGGCAGGTGCATTGTATTAATATAAATGATCTGTCACAGCTCTGATTTCCTTGCAGCCCAAGTGAAGTGTGCAGGAACAGACAAAATGGGAAGTGTGCCTGTTTAACTCTTCCTGCTAGTGCTGTTTGAAGTGGGACTAACCCTGTTTGCAACCCTGTGGGTATTCTGATGCTTTTCTCATGATTTTTGCATGCATTTTGTTTCTCATGTAAACCAAATGACCCTTTTCAGATATAGATGCCTCAAGGATTTCAGTCTTGTCTTTTCTTGAAAAAACTTTGTAGCTACAGCAGGCTAAAATAAAGGCTGAAATTCAAGAGGAAACACAAGGTTGCAACACTGATCGATGGTGGCCGTTGGATTATGGTTCAGCTCTATCCTGCTTATCTACACCTAAACAGCAACTCCATGGTGCAAGTTCCTCCCCAAAGGGCTCTGTACAGGTTTCTTAGGTGCCCATGTTGCTGGAACCTTACTGCATGCATCAGAAATTTTTCAGTTCTGTCAGTTCCTTCACTGCTGAACTTGGAAAGCAGGACAAATGCACAAAAAAATCTGTACAGATTTCTCAAGGTCATGGAGAAACCTGTGGCAGAAAATAGAATATAAATACTCTTCCAGTTATGGTTGCTTAGATAGAAGTAATTCAATTCTAGAGTATGTAAGAGTAAATATTGGAACTGGATAAATTATTCAGAGCAAGTATGTTATTCTGAATGCTTAGCTCCCATGCAGGTGATTTCCAGATTGTTATAAATATGTTTATTTTTCCAAAATGCTCAAGCAACAGTCTTATACATATTTGTTGAGATTATTTTCTGTATCCAACATTCAGCTGTTATCTGCAACCTGAATTTTCCTGATGGCATCACTGATTTGATGCTTTTGAATCCTCTCAGCATTTCCAAGATTACTGTGGTATCTTTTTATTTAAGCACAAATATGACCACATGTACTTATGAGAATTGAGAAGTTTTTATCATTCCATTGACCTTATTGAAAAAGAAGGATACTGGAATATACCGTCATGAAAAAGGAAGATGCTCAATGGCATAATAGCCAAATCATGAAATTTACCCTGTCACAACTGCTAAAATTTGCTGTCTGATATCCAGAATGCATCTATATTCTAGTATTTTGCAACTCCCCGTGACAGAAATACAGTTAATTAGGCATGCTGAAAGGAGAACTTTAGCTACTTCAATATGCATTGCTCCTGTCACAGAATGTTCAAACAGTGGTGGTGAATCAATTTGAAAACTCCAAGTAAGCTGATTGATATAAATTAAATTAAAAGCTCAAGGCTGCTTGATATGCACTTTTTCAGATGTTGGCTGAAATCCTGCTTAAAAATATCCTGCCAGTCAGTCACAATTTAAGAAACTATCATATCTCAACTCCCATTTAACTGCCCTGAACATTTCTGTTTGCTTTCGCATCCCTGTTGATGACTGATCTGTGCAAAAAAAGGCTCCCCCTTCTCTTAGCATGCCCCTGATTCGTTCACTGATAAAACATTCCTGTGATACAGTTTTTGCAACAATGGTAGAAACATAGAAAGAAAATTCTCCACTGTTACTTCTGTTGGCTGGAATCCATCCTCTCATCCTACAGGTAGCAGGAACTTTGGCCCTGGGCTTTGTCGTCCTGGTGAGGGGAAGTACAATGAGAAATTCTCTGCTAGTTTTGAATCCTACTTCTGTAGGATCCTTTCAACCGAGGACAGAGTTTCAAAATCAGAGGAGAGCATGATCATGCTTTTAAACTTTTCTGTAGAATAGATACTTCAAATTTTGTACATTTTTAAATGCTTTTTAAAAATATTCATATTTTGCCTGGTCCTGGTATGTTTTCACACACAGGTTTAAACACACTTCTGAAAGTCATCACTCACTGCCTTGCTATCCCCAGATGTGAAAGCATCTGAGTGTTAAATAAGTTTTCTCTGTTACTTGACATGTTTGTTGTTCACCATTATTTAAGAAAAACAGTTATTGGTTTGATAACCAGAAACCTGAACTGGTCAAGCTTTAAGTTTCTCAGATAATAAATATTTATGGAGTTTTTTATTGTAAAAATGTTTAACTTTATTTTGAAATCTTGTAGCAAAACACAATTTTTACTTAAATGATTTACCTTTCTTGGCTTATTCTCCATTTCTTCCCTTCTCTATCAGAGATAAGAAAAAAAAAAAAGCAAAATTACAAATATTACCAAAAAATGAATGTTAATCAAGTTTATGTAATTTTGGGGAACTGTGAGTATATTGGGAGAGGTGGGGCTGCTTTTTGCAGTATAATATTGGAATGAACTATCCTCTGCCTAGCCCCAGGTCATGCTCTAACAACTACTTTGACTCATTTGTAAGAACAGTTAGAACATCTGCTAAAGTTTTCTCTTACCTATATATTTAGAAAAACAATTGTATTATGGAAATAGTCCTTCTTTGGAATAGGAAACCATGCATGACAATTCACAGTCAATTCACATCAGAACAAAAGTGCAATAATTATTTTCTGCAATCCTTTGTTTCACCTTTCCATTATAAAAATAGTATGCTGTTTGTGTGAATAAACATTGAAATATTACACTGTTTTAGCGCAATTTTAATTTGACCCTTGTGAATGTTTTCCATGCTGTCTTAATCATATGATTGAATTATTTTTCTCTCTTGAAAATCCTGTCTCATTCTGTGCAGAATGAATGGTGTTCTTACATTTTCACAACCTTCTTGGATTGTTCCCCATCCAGTTCTTGAGTTGTCTTAATCCTCTTTTAAAAAACTCATCCTTGATCAAATGCCTTCCTGTAAACACTTGTTCTGTCCATAATCCAAAGGACTTTTGTCTCTTGCTCTTCATTTGTTTGCCAAGCACTGCAGTTTAAAATTATCATTAATGTGGCTGAACACATGTAAGAAATATCCCTGCACAGCCTCAGTGTCTTACTACAATAGAGATGCTACTAGTAAACATGTTTTTCTGCTTTTTATCCCCCGCTACAGAAAATGATGGCGTAGCAAGGCCAGCAGGGTGTGATCTCTCCTCAGCACACTGGAATCACCTATAATTCTTTCACTGCAGATGGTTTCCAATCTGACTCCCATTTCCCACCAGGGCATAGCAGATGCAACTGATGCAGACAGGCTGCAGTGTTTGCAGGAAGCACCTATTTTCTAGGACCTCAGTCAATTAGGCAACTTTTTATCTTCAAAGCAGGTTCAGGTTATGTTCTTGCTTATTAGTCTGTAGTGAAGTTTCTAGCAATGAGAAAAAAAACCCTCACACATTCCTGCACTTCGTTTGGTGGCGTTAGCATCCAAGTTTTATGCTTTTTAAAATCCATTTCTATGCTGTTGCAAACAAGGGAGGAGCTTGCATGAGGCATTCCTGTAGCTTCAGTGCAGAACAACTTGAATTAAGCTAATATGGACAGTAGAATACATAGCACACTGTCCCTGTGGTTTTGCTTATGTTGCACAGACCACCAAACCCTTGTTTTATAATTAGATGAGACAGGAGGGAAACTGCATACTTTTGTTGGGATGGAAGAAAGGACTGAAAACTACACAAGGCTGTGGTTTCATGTTGAGCAGGCTGAGGCTGAGGGAGGCCTGAGCACCTGAGGCTGTGCTGCACCTGGCTGGGGACTGCAGGGACTTGGCACAGAGTTGGGAGCAGGGCTGGTACAGGTGATGTCTAACACAATGCCCAGATGAGGTGGTTGCTCCTTCTGGTTGTTGTCACGTTGTCTGAAGAATCCAGGTCTGGCTGTTCTGTTGAGGCTTTCAAAATTTCCCATGTGTGTATGTGTATAGCTATGCCAGCTTTGGTTCTGAAATAATTGTGTGACTTTGAGAACTAGACAGTGAAGCATGAGTTTGCCTTTACCCAGATCTATTTGTGCACTGTCTAAACACTATTATTGTCATGTATTTCTACAGTGCATAAAGTCTCTCTCTATAGGATTGAAAATGCTTTGTTTTTCAATGTTATATGGATGCATTTGAACTAACGTATTTTCCACTGGTGATTTGAAACTTTTTGAAATACATGTCTGTAAAGTATTTGCAGATAGATTTAAAAAGCCTTTTTTCATAAATTATTCTTTATCTATATTCTTTATCTCTCTTAGTTGTTGAATGAAGTGCTCCTTTATAGTCTCAGAGCACTGCTTTTTTTTTGGATGAAGTTGACTGTAAATGCTTATTACTGTTTGCATTGTATTCCTCTTCATTATGGTGGTATTTGGTATATTTAACTGGCATATATGAGGTTTTCTGAGCCACTCTTACTACTTGCAAATTATTTGTGAAGCCTTTTTTTAAAAAGCTTGTTTCCCAGTTCTTTAGGTTATAAATAGTTTTGCTGACATTTGTTTAGTGGGTTTCTTCAGAAACAGGGACAAACCTTGCCTTTTGTCACAAGGTATAAACAATATTTTTTTAATTGACTCAGTTTCTCAAGTGAATTTTCAGTTCCCCAGAAAGAGAAAAGATATTGATTAGAAGGAAAATTTTTCAGAATGGTGATAAATCTGTGATATCTGCTGAAATAGTTCAGAACATTGTAGACATTCCTTGTGAAACTTGGTGTACCATCTTTTCTGTGGAGTTGCAACAACTTGTCTTTGGCCTCAAAAGGGGCTAAGACTGGTTTTCCATGAAAACCCTGAGTGGGAGACCTTGTTATCACTGCCAAGGAGCTTGGCTTGCTGAGGATAAATTAGCTGTATTCATTTTCTTTAATACTGAGCTCAGCCAGGGAGAAGATCTCAAATGAACAAAAAGGCCAAGAAATCTGTCCTTTAGTGTGCCACCCCTCACTTTTCCTTTGCAAAGTGAGGGTAATAATTTTCTACCTCACAGGGCTTTGAGGGAAGCCTACACACACATTTATGCCCCCAGCTTCTTGAGCACATGGAAATGTTCCTGGCTGCACGTGCCTGTGTGCACACTGTTCTCTGGAGCTTGCCCCCATGGGGCAGCTGCAGCTGACCTTTAGGAAGTCCATAACCAAGATGGATTCATTCATGGTTTTCCCACAGGTAAAACTTCAGCAATACAGATAAACAAGGTGAAGCCATTTAGGAAACCTCCCCTGCAAAGAGTAGGTGGAACTTGTACCAGTGTCTTGGCACTGGAGACCTGGTTTGCATCAGCTGGCAGAAGAGTAGTGTCAGCTTAGTGCAAGACAACCCTGTGGTTACCGTAGAGATGTTTTTGTGTCACACTAGAGCTTATGCAAACCTAATCAGTCCTCAGTATGGAGTGGGGGATCTGCTCTGTGAAGTTTGTCATTTTGTTGTGAAGGCCAGATGATGGCTTGGTTTATCTGTGTGTGGATGGCATTTGTTTAGTGGAGTGTAACTGGACTGGAATCTTGCCTTCTCAGGATGGCAGAAATAGCTGTAATATTTTATTGACCGGTGAAACAATGGGTCAGAAGCTCAGTGCAAACAAATCAACACAGCTGGCTTGGGAGTCAGCAAAGCATCATCAGTTTATGTCAGCTGTCTTGTTGCTGTTGTCTGAGAACTCTTTTAACATGATGGCTAAGAAACCTGGTTTTCCTAACTTTGTTTTTTCACTGCATTCACAGTCATAGTCCTTACAGGCCTAGAGCATTTTCTGAAATGACCCCAGTGAAATGATTGTAAAAGCTAGTATGTTAAAACTATGTAGAAATAGAGCTTCACATGAATTCAGAACTGTATTTTGCTTAATATCTGGGGTGATAGGGAAAACAAAGGAAAAAAACCCCAAAATACTGAGTAGAAAAGAAAAGTTTATTTGCAAAGACCTCAAAGTCAAATTCATAAGACAAAAGTCCTGCAGGTTTTTATTTCCAAGAAAAATTTTCATTTAAATAAATATTCTGATTGTTTCATTTTCAAGAACTTTCCAGTAAAATAATGCTAAAATCCCTTTCAGTCAATGTCATAGAGTCATGCTGCTAATCACTCATGAAGGTTCATACCCATCGACAAAGATAAACATTTCTCTCCAAATGAAATTGTTTAAAAAACTTTGGACCAATTTTACTCTTTACTCTTACACTGAATATTTCAGTGTTTTATTAGAACAGTTTCTGGGTAGGACTTGCCTTAATTCACTTAATTATAGTTTGTGGCCTGTGACAAGAGTAAGATGCTGTTACAAGCAGCTGCTTTAGACAGCAGTACTTATTTCTATTCATTTAAATAGAAACAAAAGAATATAAGAACCCTGAAATGTTTTGGTTTTTTTTAATCATCAGCTACTAATCATATTATATATAAGAAATTCTGCAAGGCCAGAACAATACAAATATCTCAGAGTATTTCAAATCTTTCAGTGGGCTTTAGGATGAAGCTTTGTTCTTTTGGATGATCTACTGCTTAATACTGTGACCTTTTAAAAATTAAAATGTCCATGATTTCTTACTTAAATCTGACTGATTACAATGTAGACAGTAGAGGTCTAACCCTAGGACTGCAAATACTTTGTTATGAAAGCACTTGCAGAAGAATTATCAGTTAGATGCCTTTCTTGGAAGTAGTTTGATGACAAATTCAAAGAGCTCTATCATTCAGAAAAACAAATATTGGGAATTTTAGAACAATACTTAGCAGGTACTAGATGCCTTTCAGTCCTTGAAAAGTGCTTTTGATAGCTGACTGTAGTGATCTGTTAACTCCTGCAAGTGCAATCTTTGTCACGATGACAAAGGACTCCAAAATCAACTTTCACTTCAAAAACAATGTTGTAGGATATAGAAACATGTGTGAATAAATAAAAATTAAAGCATAACCCTAATGACACACTGGGAAAGGGATAGGTCAGGATGAGGGGAAGAAGCTCAACTTTGTGTGGATTGGAAGGTATATTTTTTCCCTATTACTCCAATGCAGTCCTAAGAGTATTGAAGTCAACACATACACCCTAATACTTGTTTGCCATTCCTTGTTAAAATATTTTTTTTTAAATCAACAGTGTAAAGACTTTAACTGTTCTGCCAGAAAATGTTCAAATCCCCATTTAGAAGCTTGAAAAAACTCTGTACTGGAAAAAGGTGTCCAAACATGCAAATACTCTCTACTGTTCTGGAGGGAGCTCTTTAACTCTTTTTGTCAGTACTGACATCTACTTAATATATTAGGCTCTACAGGAGTCTTATTTATTGTGACAAATCAAAGTGCTGCCAGGGTGCTCATCTGCCATGGGACTAATTTCTCATGTCATCTGTTGTGAGAACAGGAAATGGAAAAATCTTTAGAAAGTTATAGATCTGATTTGTGTGCAGAAGAAAATGTATGGGCTGAGTTCTACAAGAGAAATTCACTTGCAGAGAGGTATAGAGTTGTGCATATGCAAATAGTTGTGACTATTGAGTTTTCCACAGTTCATATCAGAGCACTGGAGGCTGGCCACAGAGGAGTTTCAAAGTACTTCAAAGTCAGGTTTTATTATACAGAAGTACACGCATCTTTCAGAGAATCCCCCCCTGAATAGACTGGTCTCTAGTTTACATATAAAATAACATGCTTAGGGTCTCTTGTCATCTCTTTTCCTACTGGATGGAGTGACCTGTAGATTTTTTCTTTCTATACAGCAACATCTGGATTGAATCTGTTATGGTCTCTTTAGATATAAAATGAGTTGTATACATTTATATATCTGATAACCTCACTGAGTTCAGTTCTCAGAACATCAGAGTTTTCCTTTAGTTTCTCTATAGCTTCAGAATCTGCAAATTCACTCTGGTCTTTTCCCTAAATGGATGCTAAATTTTTTTAAGGTATTCAAATTTTGAGTAAGCCCTTTGATGAAATGTGATTCACTGAGGTGTCCTCTCAAGGCTTCAGTTCTGTGTTTGTTTGCAGTGCTCCCTGAGGTCCCCAGCAGGCAGAATGCCACATCCCTGGAGTGGACGTGGCACACATCCCCTCACTGTGCAGCACAGAGCCAGCCCTCTGACACTCTGAAATAGTGCATGCAACTGTACGAGGACTGAACCTGCATAGCAGAAAGGGGTGAAATGTAACATGAGAGTTATTACAGTAGTGCAGGAGAACTTGGGTAAGGTACACTCTACTAAAAGTACTGCTCTTTGAACTTGAATATTCTACTTTTTCTTTAAAAGGAGAACTTCCAGGGGAGAATGAAATGTGGGAGTCTGACCTCAAATTCTTCATTTCAGTCTTGCCACCACAGAAATTTGGAAAAATCAGTCTTGTCTTCAAACTGTCATTTCTTGCAACTTGGACATATAAGTGAGGGATGTTCACCCTCATCAAGATATTTGTTCCAAAGTGGAAAGATTGCACTCAAACCCTAAACCTTGGAAAATTTTGGTAGCAAACTTAGGAGTCAAAGGAAGGATTAATGAAAATATTGTGCATAATTACTAAAGAACATGTAATATTTGGAAAGGTGCCTTATTTGTCATATCTTATAGAAACTGTTCTGTTTTGTATACTTGAGGGACCAACCAAATTACAAAATTTGCTTTGTTTCTGGGTGGTGTTGGGTGGTGTTTAAAGTATTATTTAATTTACGTAATGTACTACAGGAAATTATTTGCCCCATGGAATTCTTGCTTCTATACAAGATAAATTGTCATCTTGGCATGTTCAGGTTTGGTTCCTTATTTTTCCTTTAAGAGGACACTGTAATAGTATAAAACACACTTTGTTCCTACAATTACTGTTTTTTGGATTTTTTTTTTTTTTTTTTAGGTTTTTTTTGAGGAGCAGACCTAAGTGAATGTGTGGGGCAATAGCTTGGTTGCTCAGTGACAGGAGACAATATCTGCTATTAAATTTGAGCACGTATTGGCCAACCTGTGTGAGGCCTTAGGGAGAAATTTCAGCACTCAGCTGAAATTTCAGTTGGTTTGTAAGTCTAGTCAAGTCACAGAAGAGTCAGAAATGTGTAAAGGTTCAGATTTCCCTGAAGTTCCTTCCCTACTCTTTTCCCTCTCCTGTCTCACCCTCATGCGATAACAAATGCAGTTACCCTAAAGGTGAAGCGTTGTCTTGGGCATGTTAAGAATCAGTTTGTCTAAGCAGAGTGCTTCTCTATATAAAGATCCCCCAATAGTTATTGAGGATGTTCAGCTATATATATACACTATATACTCCTAAAGGGAAATTTTGAATACAAAAAGAATGCTGTCCAAGAAAAGCGTATGATGAATCTGGTGAATAAGTTACAACATATTTTAGTTCAGATAAACACATAATAGACAATACTAATATAATCTTAATAAACATTCAAATAACAACAAAATTGATAAATATAGTATTTCCACATGAGAAACTCTTTTGTGTAAGTCAAATGTGAGACAAATTTGGGTACATGTCTTTCAGCTTATACTTTATGATAATACAGTGAGCTCTGTTTCCAAATCTAAAACACTATCATATCCGTCAAATAAAATCTATTCGCTGATAATCTTCATGTTATGCATCAATGTCTATCAGCTTTTCCTACTTTCTTTTTTCTTTGCAATAACATTTTGTGGCAGGTATATGAATACTTTGATATCTGTGACTGAAAATTTAAGTGCTGCGTAAGCACCATCTATCCCTATTTTACAGCCTGCCAAAGCCTGCAATGGAGAAAATCTGTCACCCAGTGTGGGGAAGTGACAACACCTTGCAGAGCTCTGTGGGACCCATTGTTCTCAAATGGTTGGGGTTAAGGTCGTAATTAGAACGTGGGATTAAACATTGTCTCAAAGTTGATAAAATTGTGCTTTCTAAAATACTGTAGCATAGTATTAAACCTTTGCCCATGTAAACTGTTGAAGTTTAAAGTGAGTGGTCCCGCTACACTGACAGACGTGTTTCAGGATTGAAGCCATGTGTATTGTGTATAAAAGCATCACTTGCATTCACTGCTGGATTACAATCAGGCAAATTTGTCCTTTTACAGAAGCAAGACAGCAACTATTAATCAATATATCTTCCAAATTTAACAATTAAAACATTAACAGGTGCTCCAGAGGAGGAGAAATGCCAAAATTACAGAAGTACCATAACCCCTATTATATTCCTTAACAGTACAAATAAGTGCATCTGTTATGATGACTATTATAAACTTCTCACTATGTTTCTGTAATATACCTCATCAAGTGGCCTATAAAGGCTTTAGAACATTAATTTTCATAGAACCTTAGAGTAGTATTCCCTCACAGGAGCAGTCTTCCAGATGCATAATCAGTAAACTGTCTGCAGTGCTTTCAGGAGTGCTAGCAGCACATCAGAACACATCAGAATATTTTGAATTTTCCCTTTGTGTGGCTGTTGGCTACATTAAGCTGTTGATCACAAGCTTTGCTATAACAATGTCACTGCTTTTTCAAGATGAAATTAGTCTAACAGGATCACCTTCAAACTAAAGTAGACAGAGATAGTTTAAATCTGCTGCAATATCAGATTGTTATTGATATATTGTGTAAGAAAAAACTTCTTACCGTACTGGATATCTCAAACAAACTAGCAATCTTATGTTTGGAAGAAATTTTTACCATGGGGATAATAATGAAGATCGGAAAGTAGGGGAAAAAAAATAAAGTAGGCGTAGTTTAATTTCAGTCCTGACTCAAATATGTATTTCCTTTCTCCAGAGTTATAGAATCTGTAATATTAGTGTTTAAAAGTGCATGATATCAGAACAGTGAGATGATACTTCTAATACAAGAAGATCAAGAAAAAATGCACTAATTTTCTTTGGTTCTTGAGCTGTATTTTCATCTTGCATTTTTCAGTCTTTTTTTTTCCTCTCCTTTATTTCATCAGTTCTCATAGATATTCCCAAGCTGCATGGATAGCAGACTCTTGCAGCAATGCAACACTGGGGTCAAATAGACACAATCTCTTTAAATATGAATTGAAGTTAATGAATAATTGTGTTGATAAAGAATTCTGTTCCCAGAACTAGTGCAGAAGCTGCTGTGCTGTTCCCTGTTGTCATGCACTCCAAATTGAAATAGTCTGCTTGTGTTTTTCTGCTCCTGTGTACAAGAAATCCCCCTTGCTTGTCAGGCCTGCTCTGGACCTGGTGTTGCTCTGACCTTTACAGATATATTAATGTGTCAGACACAGGCAATTCAAGCACTGCTGATGGAAATAATGTCTTAATAAAGGTTGACAAGTATAAAAGAAAGAAAAATATTTCCTTCAATTGTGAAAGATCATTTGAGTTGATTTCACATAGGAGAGAGGCCTTGTTTGTCCAGAACTGTCTGCTTTTTTCCATGCTGCCAGTTCCTGTAAGAGATGCTACCTGCAGCTCTATCCTGTTGTGTTCTCCAATCCAGTGTCCCCAGGCTTACAACTGTGCAATGCACCCATGCAGGGGGATTTTAGAGCAGACGTGTCTATTTCTGAATTAGGCTCAAGGCCTGTGTTACTTTGGTTGTTTTAATGTTTAATTAATCCATGATAAATTTCAAGCCTCAATGAAACAGGTAGGAGGCAAAATTTGAGCTCTGTGAGGCTTTCTCACCTCTGTCTGAGTGCAATTTGCAACGTGGAAATTTTTGTTAATGGATTATTATTTTTTGGTTTTTTGCTTGAAGGAAGCAGTGATTTGTTGTTGTTTAATGTTCTGAATTGCTTTCAGTATCCTAAGCATGGCATGCTGATGTTTTAAAGTGTAAAGCAAGTAAATATTATGACAGTAGGTTGTTGAGTGGTTGTTTATTTTGGGAATATTACAAGTTCAACTCTCTTTGAGGAAAGAGAGGGACAAAACAACATACTGTTGGTGACAATCATGTTTACTGCTGTAGCTTAGTTGAGGGAACAGACTAAATGTTTTCTTTTGCAAGTTAATTTTGTTGTGTACTTGGATATTGTTTACATGACTCTTCAAACTAAATCAAATCTCGGTTGAAGAGACGTGTGGAAAGCCCTTCATTTAGTGATTTGGGTACTCTTTTGTGGATAACTCCATGACAGTTGAAGGTTGGATTTCATGTTTATAGATAGTGCTACAAATAATGATGAAAAGAGCGGTGTGGGTGAAATGTAGATGCAAAACAACTCCAGAAATGCAACTTGGCAGCAAGCAGGTAGAAAATAAACATTGATGCTGACAGCTGGAGGACAGTAAATAGCAGTAAATGGAATGAGGTGGCTCATAACAAATCTGGCATCATACTGCAGATAATTGAAAGAAATTGGACACTCCTGTAGAACTTTGTTTCAGCCCAATATAAAGGTGCATTAAAAAGAACTAGAAACATTGGGCAGAATGCTGTGCAAATGGAAACTTAATGATGATGGACTTGGCAATTTCACATTTTAAATAAGTAAAATATTTTTGAAAAAGAAAACATAATGGATATTTTCAGCAGTTGTGCCACTGCTGAAAATAATGCATTTTTCACTAGCATTTTTACTCCTCAATTGAAACTTAAGTCAACATCTGACCTTGGGTGCCTCATGCTTCAGCAGCCCTGAAGAGTGCACCCATTTTATCCCTCACACTCAGCAGTACATTAAATACACTGTTTAATTATGGCGCACCAATCTTCTGGGATATACTGCAGCATGAGAAATCTGCAGGAATATTCACTACTCATTTCTGAAGACAATTGAATGCCAGAAACCCTCTAAACACTTTTTTCTACTCTTCTCAGTAACTTTTTCTGTTCTGGGTGGAGTGCTACAGAGGAGGGGTTTGTATAGTTCCTTTTATGTTCCTCCAGCTCCTGGCAGTACAAACCATTTGTTATTGGTTGCAGATATTTACACCTTTGTGCAATATCACTGGTCCTCCAGAGCTGATAAATACTCCAAAGAAAACTGCCTTTTGCTCTAAGTTCCTTCTCCAACTGTTTTTGAGGCAAGGGCTTTGAGGACACTGAGGTGATGTTTGATGGATTTCCAGCATTGATATGCAGCTCTCAGGTTGGATATGGGATATTTAATTTAAAAGTGTTGCATAAACTTGTACATGGTAGTTGGGGATTCTGGCAGAAGAGTCTTAATATCAACCTAATGTTCATTTTCTTCCATATCAGGATGAATTGTGAGCTGCATAAGTTGAGTTGGACATAGATCATCTGGTAAAGAAGCAGTAGCAAATGTAACGTTTTCCCTAATTAACAGTAATTGTGAAATTGAAATACACAATCATGTCATTTTGATCAGTCACATGAATTGTTCAGTATTTTTTGCTGGGTGTATGGAACACGATGTGTATGTCACTTCCAGCAGGGCACCTGTGCAGCTTTCAGAGTATGTTATTTTGTGGTTGTCATAACACTTCGATCCTTTCCTCTAAGAAGAAGTAGCAAATCAAGTCATATCTTTGTTTTGAAGTTATGTCTTCTAGTTACTGATTTTTGTTCATAAAACCTTTACTTTGATGTATTTGCTGGGGAAATTGTGGTCAGTGAATTTGCATTGCACCCAAGGCAGGTGATTCTTAATTTCCTAAGCAGGTCATTTCCCATACTTGGACTGGTCTCATGAGAAACTTTGTCCTTCCTTACAAAGTATTAAAATTTAGAGGGTGAGGGACAACTTCTACTGGGTGTTAGAGTAAAACTTGCTTCTATTTAAGAGCTCATAAAATTTCAAATACTTCCTAAGCTGAGTGCATATTGTAACAGCATTTGAATTAATTAAACTTCCTTTGTTTGTCCATTAAGACTTCATCATTCTCCCATGTCAGTTTCATGTAAAATCCATTATTTTTCTGGCTTGATTTTTTAAATATATAAATCTCTATGAAAAATCTGTTTTGTTTCTTTTTATGTGTGATACTGAAAATTGGAATTAGCATGGATTCTAATTACCATATGTCTGAGGTGACTTGGCACAGCCCACTGCCCTGAAAATCCTGCGTTTGCAGACTCATTGATTCTCCCAGAAAGCTTTTGCCTGTGGTACCAAATAAATGTGTGCACCATTTTTGAGGTATTAGTTGTATGGATAGCCCATCAGAGCAGATAAAAGGCTCTGGATTTTATTCCTTCATGTTTGTTTCCTGTACTCCAAATTAGGACAGGTTTTGTACATTTTCTCACATTTATAGATGCCAAATGAGGTAGGTGGTGCTGTACCAGGAATGATGTCAAACATAAAATTCTCAAAATATCAGGGGACAGTTTGTTTCTCCGGATTTAGTTTTTTTCCTGATAAGCCTGTAAACAAATGGCATTCTTATTCAACAGATCTTTGCTTCAGAGAAATTTCTCTCTTACAGGAGTAAAGTCACTTACTTTATTTCTACTCTTACAGAATTTAGGTTCTACATAAATCTCATTTGGGGTGAAAGATGAAAAATGTCCTCCATATATCTTCTGAGGAAAGGTGAAGTTCACATTTCACCTGCGCATGTTATATTCAATGTTAAATTTCCAACAATTTCAGTGTCCCAGATGGGCTGAAAATCCTCATCAGTAAGATGAGCACGTTTTATATCAGGAGTGATGCAGAAGGAAGAGACCAGAAGACACACCTTAAATAAAATATGGCATGACATTTGCCAAACAAATAGGAATTTTTATTTTTTTTCCAGTATGCTATGCTAGTTATAAAGTGAGATAAAATATTATTTTTCCATTCTTTTAAGTCTTTGCAAATGACATAGCATTTAAACAAACTGGACCTTTTTGGACTTTGTTAGGTGTTCCTTTGTTCAAGTGTGAATTGATTCTCCATGTGTATAAGCTTTGAAAAGAAGAGATTCAGTAGACATAGTGAGAGCACAATATTGGATCTGTTAAAAAAATTCAAAGGACTTCTGTAATTGAAAAGCTATAACACTTGAGCATACTTAAAACTGTGCCATGACTGGAAAACAGAGATGCAAACCAAAATTTTCTTTTTTTGCAAGTTTTGGCGAAAGAAGTATAGTTGAAGTGTTAACAACAATAAAAGTTCACTTCTGGAACATAAAACTATTGCTGGGATATTTAACTTATTTCACTATTGTTCAGTGAAGTGTTGCTCGCTTTCCCACCGTGTTCAATCTGTAATGCAAATAGATTCAGTTCCAATTCATTTCATCTCCATCTTTTGCTTCTTTGTATCCCACAGAGCCATTCTTTTGAAGCCAGGTATCTGCTCATTCTTTTTGTTTTGTTTATTCGTTGCCCTGCTGTACAACCTAGCAACACATTTTATCTGACAAGAAGGTGTATTTGAATACGAGGCTGTTTCTGCAGATTTACAATGGTCAGCTGCTAGTAAAACTTGTAACAGGATGGTCTGTGTCACATAATCTACATGATTTTGTGAGACACTCATTATTTCTGGCCTTTTTATATGGCTCTGCAAATCAGACACTGTTAAATTTTAAAATGCCTATTTAAAAATCCCTTCCAGTTATCTACATTTATGCTGCAGATGAGTGTGTAGTATGTATATTTTTCACTATTTGTCATGTAAAGGAAGCTTTTTCTTAGGAATTTCTTTCAAAGCTATAAATGTAGATACAGACTAGGATTGCTTTCAGAATTAGCTAAAATGAGTGTCGTTATGCAGAGTTTTATTTAGTATTGATGAATTCTTTCACTGGCAAGCAAGTAGGATCTGCCACAAATGTCTGCAGAAATGTTCAGTACTCATGTAGGGCATGTCAGAAACTCTCTAAACACTTTTCTACTCTTCTCAGTAACTTTTTCTGTTCTGGGTGGAGAGCTACAGAGGAGGGGTTTGTATAGTTCCTTTTATGTTCCTCCAGCTCCTGGCAGTACAAACCATTTGCTATTGGTTGCAGATATTTACCTTTGTGCACCTTAGTTCAATATCACTGGTTCTACAGAGCTGTTAAAACTCCAAAGAAAACTGCCTTTTGCTCTAAGTTCCTTCTCCAACTGTTTTTGAGGCAAGGGCTTTGAGGACACTGAGGTGATGTTTGATGGATTTCCAGCATTGATATGCAGCTCTCAGGTTGGATATGGGATATTTAATTTAAAAGTGTTGCATAAACATGTACATGGGAGTTGGGGATTCTGGCAAAAGAGTCTTAATATCAACCTAATGTTCATTTTCTTCCATACCAGGATTTTCCCTCAGACTTTAACTCTGTTAATCAGTGTCTTTACTGGAGCCTCTTTATCTTATGAAGTACAGCCTGTAGTTAAGTCCTTGTAGAATAGTATCTTGAATGAGTAATTACAAAGAATGTTTATTAGGGATGTTTAGAATTCTACCCCAAAGAGAAGATGGAATATTTTATTCTGTAATATCAGTACTCACAAATTGACTGATGATTGAATGATAACCCTAAATCCTTTAATTCTTCCTTTCTGTGTTTAATTTCCAGGGAGAAAAATATTTACATGAATACCAGTTAAAATTCTTAATTCACAAACTAGGGCTTCTAAATCACCTTAGGAAAGGCTTTCTAAAACCTCTCCACAGGAGCAGTGCACAGGCAGATGCATCAGCCAGCTTACAGCCAGACCAAGCTCCTTGCAACCAGAACCAGACACACAGAAGTAATTATTTAGTCTGATTCTGATAAGAGAAAATTAAATGTAGATGTTTTACCTAGCTTGTGAAAGGTGCAGCAGCTTGAATGTGTAATCATGGGGTCTCAGAAAGGGCTGTGACTGGGGAGAAAAAAAAAGTAAAAGAAAAGCAGGACGTTTAAACTTGTTCTGAGGTTTCCAAACATTTCTCTTTTATCTGTCACTTGCTTCTTTTTTGCCATGACTACCTGAAATATTGGAAACCCCAGTGGTTCCTCTAGATTTTTCTTCTAAGAATCACATCCAATTTCTATCTCCAGGGTAAAGGAGGAGCAGAAGTGAAATATCAAAATCAAAATGTACTGCTTGCACTTGTTTCACACATTAAACAGTAAGATTAAAAATGTTTCAACTTAAACAAAATCTAATCTGTTTTTTTGCATAGTCACTGAAAAATGTGCTTTGTTTTGAAATAGCTTTTGGCTATTAATACCTTATTTTTAATAGATTTATTAATACTTATATTCAATGCATGTGTTTATCTTCATAATATAAAGCTCTGGTTGGAGACATGGAAAATTGATGGGCTCTATTTTTTTTTAAACACTGTGAAAAAAGTTGTATTTTATCAATACCTTGTAAAACCCAACCTTCACCAGGCAGAGATAAAGAATTTATTTCCCCATCCAAGTAATCAGACTCTAAAATTACACTGAAATATTTGGAAAAGCCAATAACTTTAAAGGAAGTTCTTCAATAATGCACATGTAATATATTGAGGGTACTGATTTATATGAGAATGGCTGGAGACACTGTTAAATGTCAGAGCATTTTCTTTTGTACTCTTCGCTTCAAGCCAGTTTTGTCTTTTTCTTTTCATGGAAATCAGTAAATGTGAGACCAGGTCCATAGAAGAGATCTCTGGTAATAGGAGGGTGCTTGTCCTACCTCTTTGAATTCTGAAATAAAGGATATACTGACCACTGGGAGGAGTCAGCTAAATTAGAACAGAGCAGCGTAACAGAAATCTGTGAAGCCATCCAAATTAATTAATTGATTTGTTAAAATTGAACTTGTCAGTTTATACAGGTCTCTGCATGAGGCCTGAAAGTCTCTGAAATATATAAACTCATTCTTAGTGACTCTCTCATTTCTCTGGCAGAATTGAGCCCTGTAGAAGTTCAGCAATTAATATGTTAATCTGAAGGTTTAAGAAATAAACAAGAAGTTTATCTAGCTAAGAAGAATAAATTATTCTTGAAGCAGGAAGCAGATGGGCACTTGATTAGCTTTAACAAAATGTCTTATTTTCATGGACTTCAACAAACTGCAGCAAATTAGGCTTTGAGTAAATGAGGTGTCCAAAAGCCAGTAAAGAGAGAAATCATTGTTTGTTCCTATTTTTAGAGGATGACACGGGAAAATGTCAGTAAAACAATAAAATAAATAATTAAATAAAAACTGTTTTTCTATCTATGTGGAAAAAGCAAAGACAGGAAGGCAGATGGGAGAGGAGAGGTACACCAATTAAAAAGCTGAGCTCATATCCATGAGTAATAATGCATTTACAGGATGCTTGCATTAGCCATTGTCCATCTGTAAAGCGGTAAATGTTCATTGTTAAAAGATATCCAGATCTTAAGTGTTTTTAGGGGAGGACTAAAACATTATTGGCTCAATTGATGGAAAATTCCAGGGAATAAAGATTTAATGAACTAGCTGATTTTGTTAAAATGATACTTGAAATTGTAGGGTCAAATTTGAAATAAACATCCTTCCTTTTGTATTTATAATTGTAATAATTGAACTAAAGCTGATAAAGGTATGATTTAATCTGAGTATTGGAGAGTGACTAGAAATTAAAAGGTACTGCAAAGATTTTAAAGGCAGTGCATGATTCTCAGTGTTCCTAACCATGCTTAACTTTCTACACATTGGAAACATGATGTCACTGGGATATGATTAGCAATAAAAACAACGTTTCATCAGGTGTTTGAAGGAGGTTGTCATAACAATTAGAAATTGCTTTTCAATTGCTGGCTGACTGGGGATAGATTTTTCACTCTGTGTGGCTCAAATACTATGAAGCAAATGGAGACTGACCATCACTGTCTTCTGAATCCTCCTGGCACAACATGCCCTTCAGGGACCATGGAGAGAATGTGGCTTTGCTTTCCAGAGCTGCTCACTTACGCACACACTCCTGTCTGACTCTGTAACCAAACAGCAAAGGACAGCCTGAAGATGTAAAATGCCAATAAGAGCTGAATGATAGCTTCACCTTCTGGATTGTGTCTCCAGCCACTGTAGATAGAAAGCAATCTTTTATTGGGAAGCTTCTATGGAGTCAAATAAAACCTGCATAAAATTTTAAGCTGTAGCAATTCCAATTTCCCTTTTCTGGCAGATTGATGAAGATAATTTTTCACTCTTTTGTAGGTATCTTACTGAAATTCTTCCTGACTACCTGTATAGAGATGCTCTTTAAAATAAAATCAAATTCTATTATTTGCATAGAAAAACTAGTAGCAAATACAGGTAAAACTAATTTCTCATGCACAATCTCAGGTATTTAATTATTTAGAGCTCAAGTCTAAGTGCTACCAACTACTGGAAGCAAGAACAGTGTTTGGCCAGGAATTTCAATGAAATCTGAAAAACTGCAGTTTCAAGGATTAAAATGTAGTGGCTTTAAAATTTATTTTGAAGTTCTCAAATTTATCTTACTCTTCCCTCTCTTCACCTTTCTCTGTCCCTCAAATACTTAAACTTCACTACCTACTTTCAGATATGAATTTTTTTTCTCATCTGGCTGAGTGTGCCATGAATAAGTAGCTTAAATAGAGTGCATTGTATAACTTGTCTAGGTGTAATATGACTGTACAGAACCAGAGCTAAAAAGGGAACTGGGACCTTTCATATGGTTTCTCTTTAGTGAGAGTTACTATGAGGGTTTGGATGTGACAGTGACTTTTCCCAAAATTTCTGGCAAGAAATCTCAGGAAACAAACCTTTATTATTATTATGTCTAGAATTATTTGATTGCTTTTATTTGGTTTTTCTTTGATATTTTCCAGTGGTTTA
This sequence comes from Cettia cetti, assembly GCA_013401135.1. Classification (NCBI taxonomy): domain Eukaryota; kingdom Metazoa; phylum Chordata; class Aves; order Passeriformes; family Sylviidae; genus Cettia; species Cettia cetti. The sequence goes on along the minus strand of VZUI01081746.1, from coordinate 21,025 downwards.
TTGCTGAGGCTTAGGAAAAAAACCCACACCTTTCAAAATAGAATGACCAGGCTTCTATTTAAGTGTTTTTTGACCTTATTCCTCATATTCATTTTTATTATCACTATTCTTCCAGACATATAATGGACATTTGAACTTTGTATTAACATATAATTTGTAGCATTATTGAAAGGGCTCTTAAAAGATCAATAGTAGGATATTAATCTTACTTGTATGGTGCAGTGAAGTTCAAAAATTTCTTGCCTTTTGAGGATTCATGAAATTATTCTTTTGATTAAATCCCCATTTTGAGAGTGAACTTGAAGAAATTGAAATGGGAAAATGTTTGCTCTAGGATTGATTTGTGATAAATATTTGTAGAAAGCGGAGCTGGTTAGATTGGAAAGAACAATAAAGGCCTGGTTCTTGCTAGAGCAGTTTCTTCATGCTGGTGACTGAGGTGCTGGTATTCATTCCATAGCCCTTTGTGCAGATGGGGGAATTGTGGCTGTAGCCTCTTAGCAATAATCCCAGTGCCTGGCATCGATTCAGCAAGCCGTGCCATGGCCAGTGCAGACCCTCCCCAGCAAGGAGCTCTTGCTCTGCTCCAGTGGGAGCTGCAGCAAGTGGCCACAGTGGGAAGGGGGATTGGGGCTGAGCACCCCAGGCTCTACGGCAAGCAGGGCTCTGGTAATCCAGTGCCAGCACTGCAAACTCAGTGTTGAACCTGTTGCAAAGCCTGCGACCTAATCTTTGAAACTTTCTTATACCCTGAGGCCAGTGCTTCACTGGCCTCTGTTGCTTTTCACAATGGTCTTAAGTTTCCACGCTGAAGATGGACTAAATGCCTTCCCTTCATTTTGCTGTCAGTCTTTGCTATTTTTAAAATGTTCATTTAGTTCTCTGAGTTTTTCCCATTCTTTTTCACCTCCATATTTTGTAAAGTTTCTAATTACTACATAATTTCTCCTCCATGCAAGCTCCGTGGAAATTTCCATTTCTTTCAATGTTGGGAAACCATTTGTGAGGTCCTAGTTGTTTTGTATTTCTTTCTCAGCTTGTATGAAGTGAATTTCCAAGTGAAAGGGACTCTGGAAATTTTGCAATGTGGTAACACCTTCATTCCTCATGCAACCATTCATGAACCTCTGAGAGCAGTAAATGAAACACCTCTAAATCAATGATTAGTAATTCACAGATTTTAAGATGTCATTAGGGGTTTTTTTAGCAAACCTTTTGTGGTGATGAGTAGAAGTAAAACTTGGCAAGACAGAATCAGTCTTTGGTCCTCATTTGTATTGGTCCAGAGTGGACTGGTTCACTTTCAATCAGCGCTCAAAGAAATTATTCCATCTTCCAAAGAAAATTTTCAGAGATTCATCATGCACTGAGCACCTTAGACAGTTTCAGCAGAGTAATGGCTTTTGGGTTGTTTCCCCATGGAAATAGGAGATGACTGATTTGTACAAGAGGGGTCCTCTGTGTGTCTCATGCTGCTTTTCAGCACTCAGAGGTTTGGGGTACCATGCATATTGTAAAAGGTGATGTGTCTGGCACTAACTTAGTTTTCAAAATGAGCTTTAGTCTCCCACGGAAAGGAAGCATTTGAGAGTTCCAAAAGCAGTTGTTTCCATTAAAGTGAGATCTGAATGGCTCAGGGCTGTGAACTATGCATGGATTTTGAGGTCCTGTTTTCACTATAATTCTGTATTATATTCTTAAGTAAACCATAGTCCTGCATTTTAAGACAAGTTTGTCATAAACAAAAATGAACTTTTTGTGATAATCCTAACAATGTATTTAGGGTAAATTGAAATTAAGAGGTAGAAGTGAAAAATCCTACTGTTCCCCTTCCTTCTCTCCTTACCCAGAGAGAGGAGGGAGAAGATGCAGGGATCCCAAGGACACCAGAGATATGTGATTCCTCTGAAATGGCTCTTTTCCTGATGATTGCTGTGGCTGATTTCCATGGTACAAGGGGGCAACTAGAAGCCATCAGTAATCTATAGGCAGCATTGACACAGCTAATGTGGAGGAAGCTTTGTCACTGCTTAGGAGAAGGGTTTTGATTTATGGGACAGGTTATGGCTTGTGGTACTGTGCTGGGACTGGCTCTCTCTGATTCCTGACCTGCAAATTGGGATGAAAACTTAAAGGGGGAAAAATTATATTTGCCATTATGTGGGTATTTTATGCTTTGGATTGGTGTTAATTTTCACATCTCTGCTAGGTATGCACTATTTGCTTTTTTGAGCCTGGTCTTTTTCTTTCTGAATAAAGGCTTCTCTAATGAGCTAGGTTTTGCAGTGTGCAAGGGTAGAGAGTTAACATTCTTCACTAAATTATTGGACCTCTGGTTCAGGATTGGTGAAATTGCCAAGCTCTGCAGGCAGTTAATTCAAAGTTTCAAGATCTTTGATTAGAACAGAAAATTTTGAGCTTTCAGTTGTGTTAATTGAAAAAATCTGACTCCAAAGTACATGTGTTTGCAGGTGAAATGATAAGCCAGAGCACCTCACTGCTTATCCCACTTGCTTTGTCTAAAGGACTTAGCCATTTTCAGTGTAAGTAGGGTCCTTCACAATTTGAACAACAGTTTAACTTATTAGTGGATATAAAAAAATACTTTTTTGAACAATATACAAGGAATGGAGATTTATAGAAGAGTTAACATTCTGTGAATCATTTCAAATTACATGAGAGCTAAAAAATTAGTGATGCAATTTTCTTTATATTTTATGCTTTGCACCTAGTTCTGGCTTACTGCTTCCTCAGAAAAGGCAGAGAAACATGTCTTTAAATTCTTACTAGTTGTCTATTTCTTGAGATTTCTATATTTTTCTCTTTAAACCTTTAGCACTTAATCTGCTCTACTGAATAAACTTTCATATAGTGAAGTAAGAAGGAAGTTTTCAGCTACATGAAAAAAAAAAGTATCCTCCTGGGTTTAATTTTGACCTTTCTCAAGTCATACCTGCATGCATTTATTCCAGACTTCCACAACAGTACCTTCCAACTGTATCCAACACCTTGCAAAGATTTGAATCCTGGGTTTAATTCCAACAAATCTTAGTGTTTTCATATAGCTTTCCTTTGGAGAGGAAAACATTTTTTAAGCTTATTTTGGGAGGTTGTTGCACCCACAAAGAAGCTACATTTGACGATGCTTAATTACTGCAGCACTACACCTTTTCTCCATACCATTTTGAGCTAAGTCTGGAGCCTCAACCAGAAACTTTTCTTCCTGTGACTCTATTTGGCTGTTCCTTGAACACCTATAAAATGTGAGTCTAAAATGTTCATATCAGCATCTTCCTCTAGTTCATTTAACCTAATTACTCTAATAATGGGATAACTGATATTTCATTATAAATCTTTTCAGTCTCTGCAGGCTGTTCATTTCTTCTATCTCATATTTGCTGTCCTCCTTGGGAAAGGTGCAATGGGCTTGCAGATGTATATTCTTTTCTCAAACTGGAACTTTGATCCATCAAAATTCCAAGTTATATATAGATATTAATCTAATCCAAAGCATTCATATAATACTTTTCATCAGCATGTCACCCTATCTGTACTATGCTGTTATAGTTGTATGTGTTTGTTTTTCAGGAGGTTTATTTCTAAAGACTCCATAAAAATGAAATCTGTTTAGAAAGCCAAACACATGAAAACAAACAAAACAGGAAAAAGCCAGCTTTAATTACTGTTTTGGAAGGCATCTGCAAGGTTTTGGGTTTTTTTTAACTTTGATTAATTGATGTATCAGTGCTATGGATTTAACTGAAGTGTTTAATAACCAATTTTTAAACTGTGGATAATTTTAGTTGCCCTTCTATCAACCTAAGTCTAATCTGAATGTGTTCCCTGGTTTGATCTGTGAAAGTTAACACATGGGCAACTACAACTCTCATGGCTTTTCCCTTAAAAGTGTATTGGACATGACACAATTGGACACAATCGCAATTTCTAAAGAAGAAATATTTTTTTATGATTTGGCTAGAAAAACAACAAAATTTAACATTTTGCTAACAGCCAACTTGTGAAATCTGTCACCCACTGTTTTAATTTATATGCAGCTGTATTTGCAATTCTCTCTCTGTAACAGCATTCTCACAATGTTAATATGTATCTAGGAAACTAAGAATTTGTTTAAAATAAAGCTGCAAGAACTTGAAAAACTTACCTGCCAAGTAAAGCATCTTTGCTTTTAGAAACAAACCATACCCTCATGTTCTGAGCTCAAATTGCTGGAAAGAACTAAAGTTAGCAGAGAAAGCTGACAGAAAAAGAAATGACATTTTCAATTTCACTTAAATATATTTTTTCCTTGACTAGTCCTAGTCTCAAATAAAAAAAAAAAAAATTACTTCTACTGGCAAATCCATAGATAATAGCGCTGAGACTTCCTTTCCAGCAAAAGCAAGCTGTTTGTGTGTGCACTTGGCTGGAGGGATGTTTCCCATTCAAGGTGAGCTCTCCAGAGTGCAGCTTGCCACTATGTGGTTTTACACTTATCAGGCCATTGATGTATTAAAACTGAGCTGAAAAATGAGTTTACAACCTCTTTCTGCTCCCTGGGAGTGCATAATGTGGCAACAGCAGCCCTGGTTAGCCATGAGCGAGCTGCTGAGCACAGTCAGGGCACCAGGGTAGGGCAGGATGTGGGGGCTGCTCACAGGGATCTGTCTGAGAACAGACACGGCTCCACAGCAGCCCTGCAGCAGCTTTTGGAGCTGCCCTGACCTCACCTGAGGGCAAGGAATGACAAATCAGCTGGAGGAATTTGACCTGAGATTGGCACTGGGATATCTCACTTTTAGGTGAGTCCATGCCTTTTCAGAGCTTTTAGAGCTCCTCAGCTGGAGTGATCTCCAGGGGTTTTTTAGCTTCACTTGTGTTCTTTAATTGTTGCACTGACACAAGTCTTCAAAAATTTGGCAGTACTGTGGAAGTCAACAGACAGAAAGCTTTAAGTGTTCCCTTATGTTTTGGAATAGTCTGAGATTTAACATGAGAATAGTTTAATCCCATATTATTTATGAGATAAGTACTCTGAGGTAGAGTGACATATCTTGTTAGGTCAGAAATAATTTCTAGTCTCTGGGAGGGGCCTTTTGTTCTAGTAAAAAGGCAAAAGGATTGCATGGCTGAACGAATTTTTAGACAAAAGTCTTTTGGGGACCTATTACTTTGTGGTTAGCTTAAGAAAGAATTAAAGGGGACAAGGGAACCAAACCAGTCACAGTTCATATGAATTTTTCAGAACTAGATAATAATAAAGGTCAGGTTTCATTTGGGATAAAATTGTTTAATTTAGGTTTTACTTTTTTTTTTTTTTTCTGGGATCGCTTTGGGGTGTCTGCATCAATATCTTCCTATGCCTGTGCTTGGTCAGAGCTAGTTTAGGCAATCAGGGCAGGTAGTCCAGCTCAACAGAAACTGAGCTCCCAATGTAAGATGAAGCAGTGATAAAAGCAGTTTTGATATCCTTAATGTATTGGACTGTAAATTGTATTATAACCAGCAAAACCATTCTTTGAGAGGGGACTCAATAACTGTGTCAAGGTATCTCATTCCCTTTAATTAGCCAGACCACCCAGTTTCTCAAAAGATCAAATGAAAAAAAATTTTAGATTAGAAGCACTCAAGATGAGGATGGTATTTTGTTCATGGCCTTTCTCTAGTCTCTCTCTGGGCTTCATCAGTAATTGGTGACATACACAAAAAATTAAGTTTTACACCACTATAAAAAAAGGTCCTAATTACCCTGAGGCTTGAACTGAAAGCTGATAACATATTTTATATTTCTCATTATTGTTTTGTATTTGTCATTATTGTCAGGCTTCTTATTTAAAAAGAATGGGAGAGAAATAATTTTCTTTCTAGCTGCCTAAATATTTACTGTGTTAACCAGGAAAACAGTCAGCACACATCTATGCAGCACAAATTTTCTTTCCATAAAATCAGATGTTTCTTTGTGAACCTGAGCACAATATTTCTTTAAAATGTGTATTGTACATTTATGAAAATGCTTTTCAATTCCTTTTTCATTTACAACTGAAAGCAAAGTAAACTGCAACATCAAATTTACCTGGTTTCAGGAGTGATATTGTTCCTTTATTTTAAAAGTCATCTTGCAGTCTGGCCATGTTACTGATATTAATTATATCTTTAATATTGAGTGTTTTGAGTAATATTGTAAATTAAAATACAATTCATAATCTATTTCTCAGATCTATATTGTGCATGCTTACTAAAAACTATTAAATCATGGTTACACCCCCCTGTAACAAACTCAGTCATACCAGGATGTTTTTGATCTACTGAACAATTTGTCGTGTTTTGCCACTATAAATTACAGTCTTCAGAGTGGATACAATTAATAGTTCCAAAAGTTTGGGACAAGATACACCTGAAATAAAAAAAACTAGTAAAACCAAGGTGCTATGTAATTTATTTTTGGTCTGATTTTCTTAAAGGAAACAAATTGGCACAAGACTAGTCCTGGTGTATAAATGGACTCTGTATTTTTTTTAGGTATGTACAGCCATCTTTACAACTTCTAAATCTTTATAGTGGTATTTTAGAGATTTATGCAGCTTCTTTAACATTTCGTTCTTTTCACACCTGAAGTACAAGGTGTGAAAGTACAAAGTACTTACAATGTTTCAAGCTTCATTGCTGGTGGATAATGGTACAACAGGCTGAGGCCATGGTTCAAAATGCTACTGACACTAGAGCAAATAACTGCTACTTACAAGCAGAGGTTTTCTTGGCTTTGACTTCAATCTTTAACAGCATAGACATCCATGTTATTCATTCAAAGTTCATTCACCATGGGAAATGCTAGATACAGCCGTATATGTAGTTTGTCTTCAGGAAATAATTCAGTATTTCTCTTCTGAATCATGATGTATGGTATATTTGGTGGGATTTTTCAAAAGAAAACAAAAAAATTAGAAAAATATGCAGAAACAATCCTAAAGCTCTTAACCTAGAGTATGTATATGGCCTTGCTTTTCTATGTCCTTTTTCTGGATTTAAAATTGCTCACCATTAGACCATTTTTGACTAAGTCTAAAGTAGAAATTTTTTGTTCTGTTTTATGGAATTGTCTACCACTTTTTGTTCTCCTGATGGCGGTACTGTCTTGTTGGAGACATTTTGGCCATATAATGAATTTTTTTCTCAAGATTTTACTGGAATTAATTCTTAAAACGAGCTAACAAAGCTTGGCTGCACCATGGTACCCACTGGACAGGATGATGACAAAGAGCCTTTTTGTGTTTAACTGGGCAGAATTGTTTCTATGATACAAAAGATAATACACTAACAACTTTTGCTTTTAGCTGAAGCAGTTAGGCTTTCCAGGTAGAACAAAAAAATATTAAATGAAATGTAGGCTGCAAGTGGCAGACTAGATGTACAGTGTATTGATTCAAGAAACTGCATAACCATAAAACCAAAATCCTGGAAACTGCTATATTGAACCTGAAGAATAGTAAGATCCAGCATTTTGATGTGAGCTGGTTTGGACAGCTATTCATTATTCATTATTCATTGCAACCTACACTCTTAACTACAACTTGTGCCTCTAACTATAAGTATGGAGAAACTTCACATAAACACAGATTTTTTTTTTATTTTTTTTTTTAAATTTTGTTTACAGCTCAAGTGAACTTGCACAGTGCAAGTTCCACAGCAAGGGATGGAGAGCTCAGTGAGCTGTCAGCCATCCTCATTCTCAATTCTGTGAAAGGAAGCAGCCAGGGTGGAGAGGTCCAAGGTTAAGTGTGTGGTGAGCTAAGTGATGAAAGAAAACAATGTTACATTCCTACTCTGGGATTTCTTAATTACATATCCTGTTCCTGCAATATTCATTTCAGTTGTGTGTTCTTGAGCAAGTTCTGAATTCCTTTTTCTAAATCATGGATGATGTTTCCTTCCTGCTGCAAATTCATGCACAGAGACTATTTTGAAATATTTACTCAGCTGATCATTCAATGGAGAAAATACTCTTCTCTTAGCAGAGAACAGTGTCATGCCATTCTCTAGTTCAGTCATATCACTAAATGCCACTTGCTAAGCTGGTGGTGTCAAAATGCTCTGGTGTTGTTAATTGGATGTAACAAATGGGAATTGTTTCAGAGTATTTTTCTCAAGCTGGGGAAGAAGGTATATGTGGCAAAGTGACAAAATTCACAGCTAGTGCATCCTGAGATGCTTTTATGCCACTTGTATCTTTTCAGTATTCAAAATGTTCTTTTCCATATGGGTTTCTGTGACTTGCTGTCAGCATCTTTGTGTGATGTCCGGAAAACTGTAGGGCTTTATCCTTTCACCTCCTCTTCAGAAGAGTGCATAGGCACTCTCAAGCTTTAGGGCATTAACGAGCAGCTGTTCCAGTGGTATTGGGTTTTATTACTTGGCACTTTCTTCAGGTGAGACAAAATAAAAATTGGGAGGGTGTTTGAGGTAGTAAAGATGCAGGGCACTGAGTTCTTGGAGAAATTTGTAGAAGGGAATACAGGTGACCTAGTCCCTGATAGGTAACAGCTGTGTTAATTACCCAGTACAGCCTCACCCCTGATGAGTCACAGCTGTGTCCAATAAAGATAAATGTGATGAAAGGGAGTGGGTGAGCTGGGGAGAGAGGATAGTGAAGGAGGAGGAGCATAGAAGAAGAGAGAACCTGAGGATCATGAAGCAGGAGGATCCTGAGAGAGAGAATCGCTGCAGTGAGGTCAGTGTGGGTGTGCAGTCAGAGCCTGTGGTTGTTGGAACCTGCAGTCACAGTCTGGCTGGGTAAAAGCTGCAGTCAGAGCCTGCAAACTGATCCCTGCAGGCAGAGTTCAGCAGGGAATAACCAGAGGCTGCAGGGGAAACCTACAGCAGGAGCTGCTGCAGCCAGGGTCAGTGAATGGTTGGAGTCAGGATGGCTGAGCTGGAAAGAGGAATAATCCAGGGACCTTTTAATGCTGTGATAAACAAGGAGTCTGTGCCTCAGCTCATTTCTACCCTCTAACAAGTGGGCTGCTGCAACAGAAATTTACTCTATAGTCCAGGCTCTGAAGAAACAGAGGTGGGGTGTTGATGAATCTTTGGCATGTCCTGAGACAGAACATAAAGAATCTCAAAAAGAAAGAATGAATGTTTGACTGTAAATCAAGAGCTGAAAAAATAGAGAAAAATACTGTCTTTCATCTTGCATGTTGCTCAGAAAATTAGCAAAAAAAAAAAAAAAATCGTAATTTGGGATCTCCTTGATGTAAGTGCTTTTTTTATTGATACATTCTCAAAGGGTGATAAAGGTTTTGATTTTGGCTTACAGTCTCTCAGCCAGCTAAGGAGAAAAAGCATCATGTTCAGGGCCTGTAGTGAGTGATTGGTGTCAAGAGTGATTCAAGGAAAGAAATGATCATAGAGATTGTCAGAAAATATTTGTTGCACTTTGCAAGTGTGGTAATGTATTGAAACTAAAGGAGTGCAGTTATTTTAGTGGTAAACTAAAGCAATGAATATTTGTAATTGAAGACCCTGGGAGTGTATAAGAGTCTTGTTTTCATGTTAGTTGCCTTTCCCAGTGCTGGCATATATATTAACATAATAGTGGTATCATGTATCTGCATACATGAGAACAATTCCTCTACTATTAATTATTTTATGTCAGTCTCTTCATGCAGTTTAAAACAATGATGCATTTTATAGAAATCTTAAAAAGTCATATACATGCATATATATGTAATCCTTCAAACTATTTTTTAGGTGGCTTAACTCATAGGATTCAACCCAAAGGCTACAACTGTAAATGTGCCAGGGCTTAGTCTCAGTAACTGTTTTACTTATGTCATCTTATGTTAATACACTGATCCAGAAGCTTGGAAGTTAAGTAGCTGTTCAGTGTTATGCTTCATCAATATTTTGTGTATTATATGAATTGTCTCAGTGATTATGCGGCCTCAGAGATTAGGGTCATGCAGTCTTAATGAATTAATGATAAACCTATGTGAAAATGGCCACAGTTTACTGTTGCTCAGTAACAGCAGATTAAGAAAGGAATCTATTTCTCATTTAAGGGTAATTTTCAATAGGTCATGTGCATCGTTAGACCAAGTTCTACACTCTCCCAGACTGAGTTTGTCTGTTTTGACAGAAAGCAGAAAAGTGAGTCTGGCTTGGTATTTGCACATTTCTGCCCTTTTAAATTAAATGGCTTAAAACCCCTTGTGATGACAAGTGCTAACTTCCTTCAGCTTTTACACTGTGTTGTCATCTAGAGAAAACTGGAAACAATTTTGTGCAAGGGAAAGCCATGAGAAATGACAAGTTGTACTGGCCTGCAGGAACTCATCATGTTAACTCCCTGGTGGGGAAACTGTGTCATTGTATTACATGTAGTGAGCTCAAACTGGAGGGAACAGGGCTTGTTTAATGTGTTTTAATTTGCCAAAGCATAATTGCAGCATTCAATTTTGTCTATGACTGCTAAAGACCTTAAATTTAGAAATGACTGTTTTTTCAGTTCACAGTTTTAAACAAATTCAATGAGGAGAAAGATCAAATGATAAATCACTAATATTTACTCAAAACAAATAAGATAATAAGATCCATACAATAGGGTATTGAAAAATGGAAGGAATTAGCTGGTATTTATGTCCAATTTCATACGAATGTTTGTAACCTAACATACTTTATATATAGCAAATTAAGTACTTCGTAGTATTTAATATAGTTAGCTTATTAGTTGGAAATATTGCTTCTAAATAGAGAGATCTGTAAAACATTTTCCTTTGCAGAGCAGAGATAATCCTGTGGATGAGACACTTAGCTGAAACCAGAAAAGTTTCCTTTTCTGCCTCAATTTCTAGGTTGCCCAACAATATCTGAATATCTCAATTACTGTAACTATAAAATGGAAGCATCAGTTCATATTTTCTTTGCTTTGTCTGCTTGGATTTTAGGAAATTTCAGCATTAAAAAAGCCATTCCTTCATCAATGATGGCTACAAGCAATCATGAGCTCAGTTACTCAAAATGTTTCTGCTGTGTAATAATCATAACCCAAGATAATATTGATACTTAAAATCTCTTCAGTGTCTGTGCTCTTTAACAGAGGACTCAGGAGGTAGAAGTGCTTCACTGCCACAATTTTCTTTGTTCTTGTAAGGAATTTTCCTTGTCTGGGTTTACTAAACATTCTGCAACACTCTCAACGCTAATATCTGATGGTACCACTGAAGCTTCCAAGGCACCTCTGTGGTTTTAACTGGTATGTAAATAATTCCAAATTGATTTAAAACCAGGAAAGTGAAAAATTATGAAATGCACATAATAGAATTGAGTGCATAGTTCTAGGATTAGAAAATAATTCATGAAATAATTCTGGAAAGACAGCTCTGGCCCCCTTGGAAATTACCCTTCATGTCACAGAGGAACTCCCCTCACCCACAGGTGTTCTGTTTTGATGCACCACACATAACGTAACTAGACAGGCAAAAAGTTTATACATAGGCATCTTGCAGACCTTTGTGGGGACAGGTTGCTAAGCCTCTCCCAGGAAAGGAAATCAGATCTGGAAATACTGAAAAAGTGAAAAAGCTACCCTGTAAATATTCCAGATTTCTCTATTTTAGACTTTTTGTGTTGGTGGCTTCTTACCACCGGGGCACTTCTAAGGAATTATTGCAACTTTAACGACTTCAGTCTAGTATGTTTTGCTTTCTATTTCCTAAAGTTTTATCCAATTAAACACTTTTTAATATATCAACTGTTAAGAAGCAATGACATCAATATGACTTGCATTTTTATGCATTTTATAGTAGCTCTATCATTCAAATGGATGGCTTTAATGCTTTATTTCTACACAGACTTCCTGATTTACATGTGGACTAGAAGTACTATGATAATTTTAAAAGACTTTCCATGGAAAAATTTGTCTAATTTACAGCGTCAAAGGGAAGTACCAAATCCTTTAACTGTGTTTGATCACAAAGAAATAAGCTGCATCTGCAAAAAGAATGCTTTCAACATTTCTAATTAAGTAGCTTAGGAGAAAATATGCAGCCATTTTGTTAGCACCACGCTTCTTACATAAATGGCACTTGAGATCAGCTGCACGCTTAGTCACACGAGTCTGTGAATAATTCATCAGAGACACATCACCCTCCTCAGAAAGAAGAGCTTTGCAGTGTAAGTAGTGTTATCAGTGGTTCTTTTCTTTCCAAAGCCTCAGGGAAGAGGTGAGCCACTGAAAAATACTCATGTGCCACAAGGAAGGTTCTGGAATTTGCATGGCAAAACATGGATTTGGTGGGCAAACAAAACATTTCTTGTCAATTGAGCATTTGAACCTCTGGAGATGTAATGTCACTTATTTGCTTAATCAAGACCTTTTGAAGATCTGCATCTATTTTTTCCAAACATTTGTAACATATATCTTCATCAACTATTTCCTCTGTATAAGGTTTGTGTAATATCACAGGGGAATGCTGTTTGGTTCACAGTTTTTCAAATTGGCATTGAAGCCATCTATTAATTTTGTTTTAATTGATACATCATTGACAGCTTGTGAACTATACCTTCAAGATCAATATTTATAATACAATAGATAAAAAATATCATCTGGAAAAAAGTATACTTCCTTTTGAAATGTGCCAGCCATAGTAAGTGAGAAAAACTGTTGTGCTGATTGTGAGAAATAAAAATTACAGTGATATTGAATGAGCACAAAAACTTGGCATCTAGGCACTGTGCTCCAATACCATTCTAATTTCTTGATGGAACCATGCTTTGAATATCACATTCAAAAAGTCATACAAATTTTAAAAAATATTTAGACACATTCTTAGCTGAAAATGGAGTGTGGCAGAAATGGCCTTGTGGCATGCCTATTCCTTACAGGCACTCTTGCTAAAGTATTTGGTGTAATGGAGGACTAACAGGGCTAGTGCAGTCTGTATTTACATGACTGCTGCCAAGAAAATATTTTGAAGAAGTGGAACATTTCTCTCAAACTACACCAGTGTAATAATAACAACAATTTCAACTTTTGCAGACAAGCATTAGCTAGCATGTATGTATAAAATCACCTGGTGTAAGGAAAGCACCAGGAGCAAACAAGGGAAAATGAGCAGTTCCTGGCAGTGAATATGCAGAGGCACAGCCTGGTGGGCAGCTGGGTGTGCCCTCTGGCAGGACACTGTGCACCAGAGAGGTGTCTGAGTACTACAGAGGGTACTGGAGACACACAGTTGGGCAGTGTGTTCAGAGAGGAATTCCATCAAGTTCAGTTTTGCCATGACTGGGCAGTGTGTGTTGGCTGAGCCTTGCAGATGTGTAGTGGCAGAATGCCATGTCAGATTGCTGCACAGTTCTGCTTGGACAGTTGATCAAAATACTGGAAGTGTAGCAGAGTTCTTTGTCTGGGGTTACTGCAAGCAAATGAGCATTTCTGTCACTCCAGAGGGGATGATCAATCACTGTAGTTGTCTGGTGAATTTGCACAGCACCAGAAAAACCACTTGGTTCTTCATGCCCTCACAAAAAGCATTGCCTATGTCCATCCCTATGCATGAAAGATGTTACATATTTTTGCTGGAAACTTTTTTCTGTCTGCTGAAAGACCTGGCTCTTAGAATAAGAGCTCTTCCCCAAAATTTGACCAATTTTTAACTTGCAGGCTTTTTTTAGTGTCGCTTTATTTTTGGGCGTTTTAGAATTAGGCCGTTATGGATCGCCTTAAACATTATTTACAAGTTATAGTGACATTATAGCTGAGCTGGGATGATTTCCTATTATATTATCTCTATCTAGGTTACCCTAACAAATTGAGGTTACCTTAACAAATTGTTTGTAGGATTTATTGAAACTTTAAGATTTTAGCTCAACCATTTAAAATTTGTATTAAGTCAACATTACTTTTTTCTTGTGTGGAAGGGGATTGGTCTCACAAAAAGTCTTGCCAGTCAGGGAAGAATAATTTGGCCTATAGAAATCTTTATCAGAGTGCTCTAGAGTGATCTATAGACCCTAAATTAGTTGGACCTTATAACACCTCATGTGGCAAGTTGCACTCTTTACCTTCAATAAGTCGAATTTTTCCAAATCATTCCCCAACTGGCTCTGATGAAACTGTAATTTCCAGTGCTTTATGTGTGTGGGCAGAGCTAAGCTGCACCTGGGTTGAGAGAAGCATAAAGAAAATCTAGATGACAAAATGCAAATTGCATTTGTGCTGTTTTCTAGTCTGTTTCCTCAGTCATCTGAGGTCTGCAGATAAAACTACATTTTAGTACGTAGCATTTTTTGTGCTTAGCTCACATAGTTTGTAGTCTTTCAATTCAAGAGAAGTAAAAGTAACTCTTCAAAGACTCTTTAGGGACCTCTTTGATGTGTGTCATTTATATCCATTTTGGGCTAGGTTTGGAACGATGTCTGGGATTTTACAGGAGCTTAACCCAGAGTTTGGAAGCAGCCATTGAGGAAAATGTCACAGAATCATCAAACTTACAGTGGCCAGTTCTAAGTACTTTTCTTAGAGTTTCTAGTAGGTTTCTCTGCTCAGGTGACTTGAGATAAATGATTGTATAAAATCATATAGACCAGACACATGAAAATGTTTAAACTTTAGTCATTGCACTTCAATATCATCTGGATACCCAATGGGAAGCAAATAATGAGGGAAGCTTCCCTAGATTTCCCTCTAATACATGAGTGAAAAGAGAAATAAGGGACAGCAGAAAGTGAATTATACATAAAATACTTGCTCATGGATCAAAGAGAGAAAAGAGAAAGTGGTGAAAAACAGGGAGAACGGTTTTACCCTTTGCTGCTTATCTCTGTAGAGGTGTTCAAGGTTTCCATAGAAACTTGAATGTAGCCTGATTTTGGGGGGAAATAGAATTTCTTCCATTTCTCTTTAACTGTTATAAATGCCATACAAAAATTGAATTGGGTTTCTGTTTTGAATAACTAGGTCAGCTACTTCCACACAGAACAAGTACTGAAGCAAATTAATCTATTGAGCTTCATGGTGAAATTATGGATATAGGTTATTTTTACATGTCACTGGAACAATTTTGGTCATAAAACAAAGCTCAGTGGCACTAGGAGTTAAAATGGAGTTTCTTTCAGCAGGTGATGCAGTTACATTGCATCAGTTTAAGAGATTTCTTGAAATAATATATCTACAATTTTACTCTGTTTGAAATAATGATACTTTAAAGGAACACTCCTCTTTTTTTTCCTCTGCAGTGTGTGATATTAGCTTTTGTTAAAAGAGGAGGTGCATATATTATAGCACTTAGCCATCTAATACCTAGAAATGGATTAAAATTAATTAAAAATAGGTAGCTATGTAAAATAATATACATAGCAAATGTGTTGTTTATAGCTGGTGTATAGTTTTGGGGGTTTGTTTTGTTTTTTTTGTTTTTGTTTTTGTTTTTTTTTTTTTTTGATGGTTCAGTGTGTCTGTAATTAGTTGAGATACTTTTAACCTGAAGAAGCTGTCAGTTACTTAGGCAATATCACCTCTCAGTTCTGTCAAGGTATGAAAGGGGTTTTTTTAAATTAAATTCATGAGTCTGGGCTAACTTTAAAAGTGTTCCTGACTTCTGTAAGAATGTTAGTTAACAATTAAGTGCTCATTATGGATGGACATTTTGATCAACTGTCATCTGCAAAACGGCTCCTGTAGAATGTGCCCAGTTAAAGAGTACCTTCTCAATCTAATTTTAGAGTGTGTTTGTGTGTGTCTGCAATAAAATATGGAACTGAGTGTGTCTCAAGGGAAAGACAGATATTCTTCATGTCATAGAGGGGGCAAGTACAGTTCTAGAGAGGAATGTGGACACTGCATGGCTAAGAAGGTGGGGGATGACTTTCCCAATCTTTGTTGAAAGTATTTTATACCACATTTGCAGTAACTGGAGATAGAAATTGTTGCCAGAAAAAAAATAAAATTGGCAAGGAGCAGATTATGGGATTCCCTGCTCTGAAATGAGAGACAGGAAATGAGGGGCATCACTGGGTGCAGACACAGATGTGATGTGTGGGCTGGTGGGGCAGACAGGATGAGCAGGGCTGCTGCCACGGCTCTCAGGCTGTGCCAGAGCCTGACAGCTTGGCAGGGCAATGCCCTCCTGAAGACAGCTCTCAGGCTTTAATTCGTGCCCACCCCAAGGTGCTGCTCAGACTTTAACTCTCAGCTGTTGGAGGCTCTCCACCTCAGGGCACCACTAATTCAGTTAAGCAGGGACACATGTAAAGCACAGCTCTACTTGTGGTTGAAAATAATAGGCTGGATGATTTTGGGCCCAGATTTTTAGAACTCTAAACTCTGATAATTCAGTTCTTTTTAATTATGGCAGATTGAAAATTTCTGCAACGTTTCTGTGTTTGATTTTCCCCTTTATTTTTTATTTCACTTTAAAAAAACAGACCTCCTGTCTACACTAAAAATTAAATAGGTGCTATTATTTTTATGGTACATTGTTCGTAAGAAATAGATTTGTACTTAGAAGTACATGCTTTGAAAAATTTGTCTGTTGAAATACAACAAATTGATGGAAAAATATTGAATGAAAAGAGATTTCTTGTGATTATGCCTAAAATGTTGATAATATTCCCATTAGTAACATCTAGTATTCAGAAGTTATATCTTGTAATTTACTTTTATTGTGATGATTAACTACAAAAGTTTCCTTTACCGTTTTAGGATGTCTCCTAGTCTTCTTCTATTGTAAGCACTTTTTATGCTTCTTTTATTTTTCTTCTTTATTAATATTTTTAAAACAAAAATAAATATTTCACAGTATGCATATTTTGGTAATATTAATATTGTAGCTGATACAAGTATTCTGGTTCTAATTCTTTTCTGTGTCAGTGGGATTATTGCAATGATGGTTTAATCTGTGCTTTTGGTCAGGCATCTCCAAAGTCTGTAAAAAGGATCTCTGATTTCCATGCAATGTGAACCAAGGTCAGTGCCTCATAGTCACACTGAAAGAATTAATGTACAATATTTCATACTGTGTTGTTTCCTGAGTAGTATTGGCAGAAAACCTCTGGCTCCAGCAGGCTGGAAGCTTGAATGCTAAATTGAGGACATTGTTCTCATTAAAATTATTTTAATTATACTTTTCATTAGCAATATAATGAATAAATATAAATTAAAATCATAAAGCAGTGTTTAGTGTTGCACTAACACAAGAAAGGAGCTGCCAGGTGCTAGTGAATAGAGCTTGGTGCATTACTGGAAAATATAAAACACTGTGGAGATGAGGGCTGCCCTTTGCCTGCCCTCAAATAGGGTATCTCAGAACATCCACAAAATTACCTCAATGCTAAAGGTCTGCCAGACTCAGCACACCTGACACTCTCCAAAGGGATAGTAGTATTTGCTTAAGTTGTTCACAGGAGAAACCTTTTAAATGTAAGTGGATAACAAATAATAAAGCATAAATTACATTTGAGTTTTTGAAAATGTCAACAAATAAAGAAAATTAGGAACGGTTAATAAGGAATACCTTAGCTTAAAAACATCTGGTATTGAAACTATCCTTTAAATGTCTGCACCTGTGGTAGATATTCCACACTTCCACTGTCAATATCTTGAAGATCTGAAATGCACTGTTAAAATATTCTCGTAATATACATGGATTTTAAGTATAAAAGCATAGATGCACACAAGAATTTCTAGGAGATCTGTTTCATGTTTTATTAAAATATACTTCAGTATGCTTCCCATTACCCAAGAACTTGACTCCTGTTCACTCTGCATATTTCTAAAAGAAATTTATTTTATTTTAAAGTTCACTTCTTTAACCCATCCCTGTCCATATTTCCTGGTCTTATATCCCCCTGTACATAGTAAAAGAGTTGTAATCTGAGACTATATCACATGTTGAAATCCTTCCTTGGTAGTGAATAAGATTAACAAATACAATCTGGGTATGATGTAGGATTAGCAGGGCAATCTGTTTTTACGCATTAAAGCTCTGCTATTATTCCATTCCTTGAAAACACAGCAGAAATTGCTTCTTATTTTGGAACAGTCTGAGCCTTGAGAAATTAATTTTTTAAAAAAAAAATGGGAGAAAGAAGAAAGAAATCCTTTTTCTTTGGGCTATAGCTAATTTGAACTCTTGAAGTTTCCATAAATACTGTTTCATTAATAAAGAACTGATTGATTGGTTCTAACATCATTCAGAGACTTAGGGCCTTGTTTTATAGACCTTTGCTACTGAATTTATTCCCTGGTTTAAATTTAAAAAGTCCAGCTGTTTCCAGTGTGGAATTCTTAACGACCGAAATATTGGATTTATTTAGTAATGATAAATAGGACAGCATTTGTAGCATTAGGGGAAAATTAATTTACCAATCTATAGTAGTAGGCCTGAATCCCACAATTCAAATTCATGGGGACCATTTATGTGAAAGTCAATGCCAGTATTTTACATCATTAAAATGAACAATATGATCCATGGGATGCCAATATAACAGCTCTCCAGGACCTGAAAAATTTACTAAGTGACTTACCATTTACTCTGTTGTTGAAAATCCTTAGAAAACACTTTCATAAAGCTCCTAGATATTTTTGTTTTACAGTGGGGGCACAGGTGTGTGGGTTCACAGTCTAGTGTTACTGTTAGTAGTAAATAAACTACATTTTATTCTAATAACCTAAACTAGGCCAAGATTTTTCATTTATTAAGACATTAGTAACAGATGTCACTTGATATCCTGCTTATTATCCAAAATGCTAGGAAATAAATAATACACTGTGAATTTTTCATTGTAATAAGATTGTTGTGTGTATATATAAAAAAATGGTATTTTTGTATGAATTCATTATGGTTACAAGGTACTCTGGAGGATGATATTAGACAAACTGTTTTTTCCAAACAGAAATGATTGAAGTGAAGTCCTTGAAGTCAGTGACACAATTTCATTAATTTTATAAGCGTTGGTTTCAGTGAGCTTTCATTTTTTACCAATTTATAGATCTTTCAAGAGAGCTTTTTTCCTTGGAACTGTGATCAGGGGAATGTGATCAGCATAATCTCCTACCACATGTGAGCAGAGGAGCAGAGTTGAAGATCCATGCACATTTCATGTATAAATACATTCATCCTGCTACTAAAACAGTGTCTCTCCTAGAGGAGGTCTGAATCTCTGTTTATTATCACTGTTATTGTTATACATGGAAAATACCTTTTAGTTGGTGCCACTTTTGAATTGAAACATCTCTAGGCAAATATTCTGTGGCATGCATTGCATGCAAGCAGCTGCACTGGAACATGGTCGTACACATCTTAGTCCAGGAGCTTTTAAGTGGTGTATTATTTACAGCTGCACAGAACTGAAAAGACATGGAGTTAGAAGATCAGATATTTATTAGCATACTGTCATTGCTAAAATTTTCTTCCTCCATTGATGATAATCCTACATTTTATAGTGAGAATTTTGTTTTCCCTTTCTAACATCTCTTCGTCCTAAATCACAAATCAGTAAAGCATACTACAATAAAATTGTCAAAGCATCTATTATATGCATTTCTTATTTAAAACAAAAAACAAGCAAAAAAACAGGTCAAACAAAATCTTGATATATGTAAATTTGCAATTAATTAATTAGTGTATCTTTTCCCTTGGAGAAGCAAAAGTATGTCTGTTATGTATCAAAGGACTACGTTTATCAAAAAATACTTTCCTAAATCTAGTATATGTGCTTCATATCAGTAGATAATGACTAAGTCTTTCAAAGTTATAGTATAATGCTGTCCACATAAAACTGGAATTCATCAGGTTAAAGCTTTAAAAATTTGACATAGCTTCAGGAACAAGAAAGTCTATTTTTCTCAAATATACTATTGATTTACCTTATGGTCACTGATTGTATTATAAATTTTCAGAATATTCTTTCAGTACTTATATTCAAAGAGTTAGTTAGCAAGAGCCTTCTGGAGATTCTGTATGAAATAACAAAGGAAAGTTTAAAATTGCAGTGAATATATCTGCAAGCTGTAGGTGCTCAGAAGCTTAATTTCTTGCTGCTGGAATTATATGGACAGAAAATATGAAACTGATGTTGAGGTTTGTGCTGTTGATCACAAATCTTGTTGTGTATGTATTGGGCTTTGAGCAAATGTGGATTTTCTCCTTGAGCAACCCAATTTCTGACTAATGATTTTTTTAACTGGTGATTTGATGAAATTAACAAAAGAAAAATTTGAAACTAAATAAGGTTATTGCAAAATGTCTGTCTTTATTGGAAGGCTATAAGCCAACCTTCTCCCTGTCAGAGATTTAACAAACCCAAGCCCCTCCCAAACCCCATTAATGTTAAACTTGGCAAGCATTATAGGATAGAAGTTTAGCTGCAAAGCATAAGTTGGTTTTTTCTGATCTATGCTAGTCAATGTGAGACAAACACTACAGAAGTTGCATGCAAGCCAGGAATCAATCAGAATTTTAATTAGTGCTGATGACTCTATTTATATGAGCAGTTTCCATAACTTGTTCTCAGAAGGACAATTCCTGCACTGGTTTTTCAACTGCATTTGTAGTCCTGTTGCCCAAGCCAGACTGCTTATTTTAGCCTTCATGTTGCATTTTCTGGGATCTGTAGGATCACATTACTTACTTTTTATGAAGACTGCAGGCATTTTGCCATTTAGAAGAAGTGAAACTTAGACTGAAAGTAACACATATTGAATATTTTGCAGACTGAAGGGCAGTGGAAAGACTCAGTAATTATTTAGGAAAATCTATCATTGTCATGGAACTTGTTGATACCTCTCCCAGATTAATTTCACAAATTTTAATGAAAATAACACAGCTAATAAGCAACCAGAAATGGAATTCAATGCTGAGACAATGTGGCTGATGGTCAGAAGTGTTGTGTCCTTGTGTTGGGGGTTGAATTTGGGGTTTTTTTGTTTGTGGAATTTTTCCCCATTGGGTTGCCAAGGGAACTAATTGCTGGGTGCTTATGGGTGCTTGTCCAAGGCAGGAAAGGAAGGGGTGGGGGGCAGTTGCTCTCG
>VZUI01081731.1:0-19964 GCA_013401135.1 Cettia cetti | reverse complement strand
AGGGCAGGAGAAGATGGACTCAGCTGTTCTGGAGCTCAGGAGCCGATGATGGCAGACTCCCTCAGGACCGCAGCCAGTGGAGCAAACCGAGACTCCTTCCCGCAGCGGCAGGAGCCGGCAGGCCGGCCGAAACCAGGAGTCCCCACGCCACTGCCCCCCACCCCTTCCTTTCCTGCCTTGGACAAGCACCCATAAGCACCCAGCAATTAGTTCCCTTGGCAACCCAATGGGGAAAAATTCCACAAACAAAAAAAAAAAACAACCAAATTCAACCCCCAACAACTTCATAACAAAGACCCTCTGGAGTTTGATGTTCTCTGCTCCAGCCCCATATGAAAGCAAGAATAGGTGTCCAATATTTAATATAGTTTATCCACCATAACCTACGTACTTTCATTATTTCTGAAGGCATTTCTGCACCCAAATAACTAATTTCATTGGGAATTCCTCAATGATAATAGAATTAATTTTCCTAAAAATGTCATTTTTGCTAAGGTTCTGGTAGTGTCTGATCACTTCATCTCTGATCAGGGCCGCGTGAAATGTTCTACAAATATGTACTAAATGGCATAACTAGAGCAAGTAGTTAAAAATAGTGGGCAAATAAGATTTATTTTTCTGTACACTGTGTGGGAACAGAAGAATCTCCCAAGTGGGACATAGACAGGAAGTAAAACATGCCATCCAGTTCCACTTATGATTCTCTTTGAGGTCTAGGACATAGCAAATACATCAACTGTAAGTGAAATCCAAACTTTTAGACTCAAACCTAAAAAAAGTAGGATAAGCATAAAGAGGCTTGAGGTAAGAAAACCATATGATTTTTGATTATGACCTAAAGAAAAAAAAAAAAAGAAGCCTATGTTGATGTATAAAGTTAGAAGAGATGGTTAAAACAACCAGGCTGTGGATGGATCCTGGAAGTTTTAGCCATCTTGGACTTTGGATGTACAGCCTGGGTTTGAAAATGAGCAGTAATAAGGGACTTGGATACCCTTTTGGCATGGAAGGCTTCTGGGAGATAAAACTAGGTGTGAAAACACTTGGAAAACTCTAGCTACCTTGTCACATACATTTCTTTCTAATTGCAGGAAATGGGGATTGTCAATGTAGTCCTATAATTTTTCTCCCCAAATAATTCCCAATTCCACCTCCCTGATCATCCTGAGGAAAGAAAAGCTGAGTTGTCTTTAAGAATGAGCCAACTCTATAACTTTTCACCCTCCACTTCACACAGTCTTCCAGCACTGCCCAGGAAATCTTGCATGCACAGTCCCTTCCAGGACACCCCCATGTGCACGAAAAGACAGATGTGTCCTGGCCACCACAGTTTAAAACATCACCTGAAGCTCTAGTATGGAGGCGATGGATTCAAATGCTTTTCTGAGAAGACACAAGCACAAAGTACAAATATATGGTGCCAACAGCTATGCACTGGAAACAGATATAGAATTCCCCATGGCCCCCACCCTGAGGCTAGGCCTCTCTCCTTAGATCAAACACCTTTAGTAAAGTAGTTGTGACTTTTGATGCCTGTTAGAGACCAGGCAAATGCCCTTCTTAATCCTGAGACCCTCTTTCAAAGACAGTTGGCATGATGAAGTTTGTGTGAGTTTGTATTGCTTCCCAGGTTTCTGTAGAGGAAAGCTAAAACTGTGGCTAGGCCTTATCTTTGGAGTGAGACATAGCTCTTATGCAATGTGAACATGTCTGCTTTGTCAGAAACCATGGGTTCTTCAGAGTAAGCAATGGAAAAGGCAGAGCTGGGTTGTGGTCCACCAAATGGCAACTGAGGCATGTTTCTGACATTTGAGCAGTTGGGTGAAACCATGTATTTCTAACCAGAAAATACAGCAGAAGGAAGATCTGGGTAGAAATGTCTGTCTAGGAACATAAAGCATTTTCATACTGCTTGCACATTGCACACACTTTCAGCATCTGTTTATTATTCAATGCTGCCATGGAATCTTTCTGCACACAAGATGCTTGTGATAAGTTCATCCCAAGATATGTGAGTCAAGGCAGCTGCAAAACAGTGATTTTCTGTAGCAGGAGGGCATGGTGAAAAAGACCTTTGCAATGAATTATGCTCTTACTACAGAGAGAAAAGAATGTGTGGAATGATTTAGCCAAACATAGCCCAAGGCTCTGTGCCAAGAAACAAGGGAAGATAGATCCCTTTTATAGCTTAGACCCACCCAGCTGGAAAGACACAGGGCAAAGTGACTGAAACAGCGCAGATGGAAAATACCAAGAGTTGTAGAGAGCCAGAACATGGAGCAGGAAGAGCATCTGAAACAGCACTTGTGAGGTGTTTTTCTTCCAAGAGAAGGCAAAAGATGCTTGGAATTGCCACAGCAAACTAGTTTGGGCAAGTAGGTGTATGGATTGGGAGTCCACCAGACAGAAGCCTGCAAGGACATGAAGCAGCAGCATGCACACATTGTGCTTCAAAATCTTTACTTCTGTAGAGACATGAAGGGAGACATGAAGCTGTCCCCACTGGTAGCTGATCTTTTTTGCAGATAGTTTAACCCTTCAGGGAAGGAGGGACTTGAAAAGGACCTGGTGGGAAGTCATAGAAAAGGCTATCATGATGCTTGCTCCTCATGGAAACACAGAAAATATAACTCTGAACATGTTGACAGCCATCAGGGCAGTGACAAGAAGTTGTGTTAATATCTGTAGGACTGACAGGAGGTACTTAGATTTAATACCAAATACTGTGGCTCTTTATAAGGATGCATTACCTGAAGGCTCAAGGTAGTGAAGAGCACATAAAGCCAGGCTCCAGTTTTGGATGTTCATTTCACTATCAAAAACGTTCAGGTTCTGCAGATCTCTGTGTTTCTTCCTGGTTTGCTTGACCTTCTTTCCACCTATCGATCTCCCATGACCAACCCTTGCTTAATTTAGGGAATCTGTTGGTACTAACTATCAACAAGTTCCCAGACATCCTACAGCCCCTTGGTGCCCAGGCTGCAGTGTTTCTGGCCCAGTTGCCTGTTCTGCAGACAGTATGTGAGGGACCAGCACACTCAGGGCTTATGGCTAAAGCCCCAGAAGTATTGACTTGTTCCACATGTCTCAGAAAACTTTTTCTGTAATCTAATGGCACAAACCTCTGCTTGGATGAAATTCCCAGTATCACTGTTTAAGTGAATATATTTATTATTATATATATCTATTATTGTACTTAAAATTCCTTAAAAAGCTTTGTAATTAATAAACACCCAAAGAACATGTTTTGCAGAGACTTAAAAAAGGAAAGGCTTTGAGAACCGTGAGTATGTTCATTGCAATTTCCATTTAAAAAGGGGTAGTTCTTTTCCTTATGAGCAGGGAAAAATTAGGTATGAAAAATACAGAAAAGTTCATGAAAAGGGAGAGAAAAATCATACAACAAATATGTTCATGTGGTGAAGCACTCAACTGGAGGTCAAAGGGTCAGATTTTGATCCTAGTTCTGCCACAGAGTAGTCTGTGGTCTTGGATAAAATGCTTTGCCAGATCTGGACTAAATACATTAGTAATTAGTAGTCTGTTGTAGGAGAAGGGAATATAGGTGACCTTGTCCCTGATAAGTAACAGCTGTGTTATTTACCCAATAGGGCCTCCCTTGATGAGTCACAGCTATAGCTAATAAAGATACGTGTGATAAGGGAGTGGGTTAGCTGGTAAAGGTATCATGAAGGAGGGGGAACCTTGAGGAAGAGGGAATAAGAGAATCATGAAGAAGCAGGATCCTGGGGAGAGGGAATCACTACTGTGAGGTCCGTCTGGGTCTGCAGTTAGAGCCTGTTGTTGGAACCTGCAGTCACAGTCCAGCTAGGTAAAAGCCTGCATTCAGAGTCTGCGAGTGAATATATGCAGTCATAGTTTAGCAGGAAATAATCAGCAGTCAGAGTCACAGTAGGATCTTGCTGTAGCCAGAGTCAGTGAATAGTTGGAGTCAGGATGGCTAAGCTGTAAAAAGGAATAAACCAGGACCCTTTTCATGTTGTGGTAAACAAGAAGTCTGTGTCTTGGCTCATTTCTACCCTCTAACAAGAGGGCTGCTGCAACAGTCTATCACTGTTGTGATGGGTATGACAAACAGAAGTGCTACTCAACTACTGTCTAGACCTACGGGTACTGCATTCATGCTAGTCGGCACTCACATGTTCCTATCATACAGCCAAGGCTTTGATTAGGCTTTACATCAAAGTCCTGGAGACAAGTCTTAGGTTGGTACCTCCTGCTACCTGATTGTACAGAGAAGTTCTGAGTCTTGAGCTGATACACCCTGCACAGGGGAGAGCCAGGTGACAATGTTCTTGTACGGATAGTTACTTCTTCACACAAGTGACCCAGGATCTTGTTCTTACTCCACTGGATACAAGGAAGAGACTTGATTTGATACCCTGACATAGCCAAGGCTTTTCTCACTCTTTCCTGGGACACAAGCTGTCAAGATCCTTACTGTCATGGGATGGGAAACGTTCTCTAAGCAGAAATTTTGGGCACTGGAAACTAGCAGCAAGGATAAAAAGCTTGGTGCTGAACCAGGAGGGTCATGTCTTGGTTAGAGGTGTTTAAAGCATGTTTCCATTTTCTGACCTAGCTAGTGAAAGGTCTTTGTTTCCCCAACTTTGGAGGTCTCTTCTCTGTATATATTGTCTCAAGGAAGGCACTGCTTTGTACCCTGCAGATCTGAGGATTTCATCATGTGGCAAAGGGAAAAAAAGCCATATTCTACAACAGTCACCAAATTATTTTAAAAGTAGAACCTGAAATCCTCTGGAGTACACACCTACCCATATCCTATTGATTTCCATAGTATTTGGGTGCCCTTATGCCTCTTAAACCTGCTCAGCACATCAGCTGTAAAATGGAGATACATCAAATGCCTCCTTTGTCTAGTATATATGGGATGATCCTTGGGAAAAGTAAATCTCTTACCAAATACTTACTCAGTGTTTGTAACAGTTGCTGGAGTTCAGCCTGCATCTATTGGTAATGCAACTGATGACTGAGAGCAACTCTGTTGAGAAGGCTGGGGGGGTAGCAGTGGATGAAAGGCTGCAGATGACACAGCAATGTGTGATTGAAGGCCAGTCAGCCATGCCCTGGGCTGGAACACCAGAAGTGTGACCAGCAGCTCGAGGGATGTGATTCTGCCCCTCTGCCCCACTCAGCTGAGATGCCACCTGCAGAGCTGCCTCCAGCCCTGCGGTCCCCAACATCAGAATGACATGGAGCTGCTGGAGTGAATTCAGGGGAGGTCATGGAGATGCTTTGAGGGCTGGAGCCCCTCTCCTCTGGAGATAGGCTAGTAAATTTGAGGGTGTTCAGCCTGGCAAAGAGGAGGTTCCAGGTAGACCTCAGAGCCCCTGCCAGAGCCTAAAGGGGGCTTATAAGAAAGATGGTTGCAAACTTTATGGTAGGATCTGTTGAAATAAAGAAATGGGTATGGATTTTAAACCAAAAGAGGGTAGATTTAGACTAGATGTAAGGAAATAATTTTTTACTGTGAGTGTGAGGAAACACTGGCAGTTTGCCAGTGAGGTGGCAAATACCTCATCCCTGGAAATATTCAAAGCCAGGTAGGACAAGACTCTGAACAAACTGGTCTAGTGGAAGGTGTCCTTGTCCATGGCAGGGTGTTGGACTAGATGACTTTAAAGGTCACCTCCCACCGAACTATTGTATAGCTCTATGATGTTGTCAGGAGTCTGTATGCAAATACCACGAGCCCTTAGAGAGCTGTCAGAACAATCAGAGGTGTTTTGTGAAGGACATAACTTCCCTGTTCTGTCAGGTACCCCCTTGAGATTTTTAAGAAATATTCCTGCCTTGAGAGCTTTCTGGATGTAAGTTTTGGGTCTTCACTTGCTTTGAAACTTTCACTCTGTTTGAGGATCTGCAACCAGTAGCAGTAGGAGTTTTCTTCATAACAGCAATTTTCACACACACCATGATGAGCATTTTGGGTAAGCCATCACTAAACATTCTCAGACCACAGAAAAATATCATAATTTGGTGGCTCCAAAGATGACTGGAAGATATAAAAGGAGAAAGGATGGAGCTGGGCGAGGTCCCAAAAGACAGAGAGTATCCTGTTCTCACACAAGGACTGGAAGGTGTGATGCTGATCCCAGTCATTTGCTCAGGGCAAACCAAGGGTGTATTGACAGAAGTCAACAACAGAAATTAAAGTGGGTGTTTGAGGGAAGAGCCATTTCCAGAGACGCCATCAGTCACAGAGGTTCTAATGGGACCAATATGTTGAGAACTTTGTAGACTAAAAATTCCATGTCAGTGTTCCAAGCACTGGGGTAGAGAACAAAAATCTTACCACAATCATAAGATGAAGCATTAATCATCATCTGTAGAAATGAAAGATGACAAGGCAGCTGTTGCCCTGGTCAGAGCTGTTTCTTATTTGAAATGGTCCCATATAGAGAAATTTTGAATCAGAAATGCAGGAAAGCCAAGAGGGAATGAGTCATTAAGACTCCACAAGGGATAAAAGGGATAATTTTTCAATACGTAAACAGCCAGAAATTTCCCAGACAGCTGAGATGAATATTAACTTAGAGCAAGAGGACAATAGCCAGTGATGACATAGATTGAAGCTGAATTGGTTTTGCTGTCTGCTCTAGGTTTCACATGCAAGTGGATTGAATGATCAAAGAATAGGCATTTCCTGTCTGAATCCTCATTGTTCAGCCACTGCTGGTTTTATTTTAGTGTAGAATTGATATTAATTACTTGCAGAGCATCACAGATGTATCACAGACCTGTGGAAGCAAGGCATGGGATCAAAATTTGGGAAACTGGCATCTGACTCCTTCCTGCACTGTTCCACCTCACAAAGCTTTTGGCCAGACTGCTTAACTAGCCCTGAGACTTTGCTCCTCTACAACAAAGATGAAAACTTCCCTGGTGTCTCTTGCTTGCTGCAATATAAGCTCTTCATGTCAACATTACTGAAGGGCTGCCTTGGGTTCCTCCTTCCTGGAAAGTAGTTGGTTTTGCAAGGGCTCAACATGCTGAAAGAAAACAAAGGTTCTGGTCACTGAGCAAGTGATCCTGCTGACTTGGAAGTAGCTGGAGACCTTTCCAAGCTCTTTCACAAGCAAGTTAAGGGCATAAGGATGACTGTGTTGAATCAGACCAGGTCTGTTCCCTTTCCCCATCCCTCCTGGGTGGAAGGGTGGGAAAGAAGCAAACAAACAAACCAGTGGGTAGTGATACTGCTCAAATAATTCCTCTGTGCCTGCAGAGTTGTGGCTTGGCGACTTGTAAACCCCAGGTTATACATTTGTGTACGAATATGAATATCAGAATACTCTTAAGAATATTTCTTCCCTTAGTTAAACAGGGGTCTTTAGGATCCGTATAAATGCTTGGTATTCATAATACCTGCAGACAAGGATGTCCATAACTGGACTCCAGACCTTGTGAATTTTGACATTTTTATAAGCCTACTGCCCAATGAAATAATTTGATGACCCAAATTCTGTCATTACTAGAAACAATGTGTGATTATTCTCTATGATCTGGAGTACCTGGTTTTGTAGAGATATTGTGTCTGTCTCCTGCAATATCTTACGAGACTGGACAGTCATAGTATTTTCATACGTTTCTGAAAATAATATTCTTCATTCTGATCCTACAAAATCTTTTCTAATTCTGCTATATCTTTGATGAGGAGTAAAGCTCAGAGAGCAAAAGACCTTTTGAGAACTTGTATACTCTGTGGTTTCTTAAGTGACATCATCCTGTAGTTCTCTATCACTTTGCAGGTAATGACTTCCCCATAATAGCTTTTCCTGAATATTTTTTAGTCATAGCTGAGTGTTGAGCTGACATATTCATTGAACTCATTTTGTATGATCTCAACGTCTTTACTGAGTGCTAAAGGGTGTTTCAGAGAGACCTTCTCTTTAAGGAAAAAGAGTTGTTTATTTTAATCTATACAACATAGTCTTTACTGCCTTTGTCTTTCATCCCTCAGCCACTCCTTCTGGAGAATTTGGCGTATAACAGAATACAACTCATATTTTTGGCAGTTTCCTTTAGTTACTAGAAATATCAGCTTATGTGATACCTGTCAGCCCCTCCACTACATTTTCCTGCCTCTGGCATTGGTCAGCAGTGACTACTTGGAGTAGGGGAGTGTGAGCAAACTCCTCACTGCTTGCAGCATCTGGCTTGTGGGTGGGTACTGGAACAAGGAGAATTCCACAGCAAACTAATGAGCAGAGTTTTAATCATGCTTTTCTGTCCTTCTCAGGACTTAACCATAGAATGAGAGGAAGGTTCAGATTGCAAGGGACCTTAAAAATCATCTTGTTCCAACTCTTCTGCCATGGGCAGGGACACCTTCCCTAGATCAGGTTGCTCCAAGCCTCATCCAACCTGGCCTTGAATACTTTCAGGGATGGGAGACCCACAATTTCTCTGGACAATCAATCTATTCTTCTAATGCATTAGAAGAAATTTCACCTCCTTCATTACCACAATGAACAACAGCCTTTCAAGTGAGTATTAAAGAAAGCCCTAAATGGCAGGCAGGGAGCTGGATAACTTCTTAATTGCATCTCTGGAAAGACTTCAGTTATAACCATTTCTTAAGTGTGGAAAGAAAGACTTCATATGGGTTTCTCCAGCATTTAAGGACCTCCTACAATGTCTGACTTACAGGCCAAGAAAATGGTTTACCTGCTAGGTAGGATTAAAACAAAAGAAGTATCTTGTTTTAGTCTTCCTAAAGTTCTCAAAAGTCACAGAAGAGCAAACAAGAAAATAATCAAACAACACCCAGTCATAGAAAACTATTTCTCTGTCTTCTCATCCATGCTCCTTGTTGAAACAGCTGGGAGCAGCTTGTTGAAAGACAGCAGCTTATGATCACCTAATCTCCTTCACAGAGACTGAATAACAGGTGAAAATATGAGTGCTTCTGATAACAGCCTCCATATTAACAGACAGCAAACAAGGGCAACACTGGAAAAGGAAGAAAGCTGCTTCCCTTTGTTCTTCATAAAATCCCCTACTACCTAAGTAGAGCTGATAAAGCTCGTTCAAGGTATCTTGACAGATTAATTTATTGTTAGTCTTTTTCTAGCTAAGGGTCCAAAGCAAAAAAAAAAAAAAAAAAAAAAAAAAATTTTTTTTTGAGGATTTGGCCGGAACCTTATTTCCACATATCCAGGGATATTTAATGTTCCCATCCTCTCTTTGGTGTGTATGGTTTGGATAGCTCCCTTCCAAGTTTGGGAGCTATAAGCTTTATTCACCATTGTCACAGGAACCACTTCATCAGTATGAAGCTTAACTTGTATCCCCTTAAACTGCTCAATTACAGTCATGTCAAGGGTCTGATAACATTTTTCTGCACCAGGGCTACTCTTCGAACTTTGTGGAGCAGCAGTCACCGCAGAGCAGAGGCATGGGTTGTGTTAGGACTTGGAGAGCACTGACCCACCCATCCCCTCAGAGGCCTTTTCATGAGCCTCAGCAGATACCAGGGCATGACTGTCCCCATCCTAGTATGAAGTCTAATAGACAGTTGGATTATTTGAGATATACAAGCCAAGGAAAGCAAACCTTTTGCTGTGGGAGGACTGCTTCAGAGTAGCTGGAGGTAATATCAGGGGTGAGGAACATAAACCACCAAATCTGCCTTTTGGATGACTAATCAGGCTGAGCCATGACTGAAGATCAGCTGGTGTCTCATCTGCAACCAGACTCTGCTATCACACTCACTGGTGCTAAAAATTATTTGATAATCACCTCTCCAGAGAAGAAATCGTTAACAGTGTAAAAGGAGCATCTAACCTTTTGAAATGCCAGGAATACTACACAAGAAATTATAAAGCCCAGTTTCCTAATGAGCTGCAGCTCTTGATTGATTCCTTTGGTTCCTGTAAAGCTGGTGAGCTCTAACTCACATTTTTCTTGCTGTTGTGTCATATATAATGTTCTCTCTCTTACCCCATTCTCAGATGAGCATTTGGAGGATGTCTCTCCTGCCCGCCTGATGGGGACCATGATACAGCTGAGACATGAAATAGACACAAACACACACTCACCACTCACAAAGGCCGCCTTTTGGGGGACTGTACATAGTCAGAATGATTTACACACAAATACAAAGAAATTAGAGAAAAATCATAATTTCCAAGACTTTGGAGTTATCTGGAACCTTTGAGATAATCTTGTCTGGGTTGTACAATTCAGGCCAAAAAACTACACTAAATGGTTTCTGGATAAAGCCTTTTTCTTTTTTTTTTTTTTTTTTTTTTTTTTTTTTTTTTTTTTTTCTTTTTTTTTTTTTTTTTTTCTTTTCCTAACAGGCATTCTCTTATAGAACAAACAATAAACTGGGACTGAGTAGATCAGCATTCAGTATCTAATCTTTTGCTTCCCTTTGTGTTGCTTAATTAATTCCATGCTTCAGTTCCCTCTGGGCAAAATATAAACAAGAATACTTCACTCTTTCACATTATTGCAGCGATTAAATATTTGTAGAGTCATTCAAATACCACAGTAGTGAGAACTATGGAGACATCTATACATAAAACAGAACTTTTTTTTGTTTCTGCTGATAGCAGAGGTATCACAAGAGATTTCCTTATATAGTGGAGGGCATTGGTTTGTGTCTATTTTTTATAAAATTCCCAAGTGTGGAGTAGATGCTCCTTCTGCTGTATTACACACTGAAAATAACCCTTAAGCTCAGCATCACCACAGTACAAAACAAGGGAACACATACTTCTTAGCCGCAGTGTCATTCTTCACATCTTCAAAGCACTTTACAAATATCTGCCAGGAAGCTGACTTCCACTCTGATGTTCAGATTCCCAGGGTATTGTTTCTATTTTGGTGAATTGTTTGTTATGGCAGCATGACCTTCCTGAAAGAACAGCTTCAACATTTGGGAACTCATCCCTAGCAGAACTGCATCTGAAACTCTATTTTTCAGTGGCTCATCTAAAATATATCTAAAAGCATGTGTCAATAATCCCATTATTTCTTACAAACTGACAAGAAATTGTTCATAGAGGAAAGAATGAACCAAGGATTCTCCTCCAATGCTCAGTAAGGAGGTTGAAGGTATGCCTTCATGAAAGGAATTGAGATTTAAGATTATAAACACGGTTTTTGTGGGGAAAAAAGATAAAAGTTGAAACAGCATGTACTAAGGAGACCATCCTCCTGTCATTCCCATCTTCAGAGGTGATGAAGAGTGCAGAGTGCTGTGGGGCTGCTCCTGGGGCAGTGATTTGAGAACAGAAAGCTGAGCTTTGGGTGAGATACTTTGAGGATATGGCCCTAGTCCTGGGCAGTTAAAGTCAGTGGTCTTAAGAAGGAGCTCTCTGCAAATAATTTCTCCTGGAGACCTCTGAAATAGACTTGCCTGAGGAACTGAGACTTCAGAAATCAGTCTAAGGTCTTTGTGGCATGGCCCCTCCTAGCTCAGGGGTGGGAATACACCCCTTTTACTGTAAGTGAGCAATACAGCATGGCCAGCATGGGCTTTGGGGCTGGTTCCTAGGGCAATGGGACTTTGTGAGTTGGCTTCTGTGTGTAGTGGAATGACCTTTTTGCCAAACCCTTCTTTATAAACCCAGTAATGAATGTGTTCCAGAAGGGTCCAAGACAGTGCAATGAAAATCAACTGCTCAGACAAAGTGTCAGTAAAGGGTCCAGCTAAGGGAAAAGCTGTAAAATGAGCCCAGACAAGAGAAATCACCTGCATAACCTCACTCTGGAGGAAACCATGGACTTCTTTCACTTGGAATCTTAGATTCAAGGAGAAACTTGGTCATTGAAAAGGAGAGAGGAAGGCAGAAAAGAAGAAACTACTCACTTAAGTTTTCCAATATGAAGTTCTGTAGTGGTTTTGGTTTTTGCCTCCCTCTCCCCACTTAAACATTAAACTTCACTTTTTCTTGTGAGCAAACACATCCTGTACTCCCAGCAGCATGGGCACTGAAATCCACTACCAAGGCAGAACAGCCTGGCTGCAGCCTTCTCTAGCATAATGCAGTGCAGCAACAAGCAGCGTAAACACATCAGCCTGGAGAAATAAACGTTAGACTAAAGATTATTTAATGATTGTTTTTAATTAAGTAATTTGTTGACCAAGGCTGACATCACAGGCTCCTACCTACCAAGAAGAGCTAGAGGATTATGGTCTGCAAGAAGTGTAAATCAGGGGAATTTCTTTGAAGTCCAGATACTGTGCCAATCTATACCCAGATAAGGATGTGAACCTTTGAGTGTGTCACTTGTTTCCGCTGGAAAAAGGGCAGGCCCAGGTTTTGTTACTAAAAGAGATCAAAGAGGTGCATTTTCTTGGAATCAGGGGAGGAGGGAAAGCCAGTCCCCAAAGATTTCCTGCTGCTTCTGTAGGAGAAATGAAGAAACACGCCAAACAGAAAAAGCAAGCAACAGGGTTCCTGGTATAACTAAGTCTCCTTTTAAACATCTTTCTCCATCTGGGATGTGTATAATTGCTACCTTCCGGTTCAAGCCACAAATAAAAGACACTGTAAACATTTTAGAAGGGCCTGGATTCATCCAACCTAAATATAGGCAGTGAGCTGTGCTTTCCATGTTACAAGCATGCCATTCTAGGCTCTGTCTCTTATTAATACAGTGTGCATACTTTCTGTGACATCAGCCAGAGGAGCAGTGACAGAGACCAGGTCTAAGGCTGATATTCGTGGTTTATGGCTATCACCCTCTAGAGTCAATGGTTTGCTTTGAACCTGTCCAGACTTGACTCTGCTCTGAGCTCTGTGCCTTAAAGTTCTAATAAGCCCAGAAAGTCTACCATATCCTGGGCTGCATCAAAGGCAGAGTGACCAGCAACACAAGGGAGGGCATTCTGCCCCTCTGCCCCACTCAGGTGAGACCCCACCTTCAGAGCTGCCTCCAGCTCTGGAGTCCACAACATCAAAAGGACATGGAGCTTATGAAATGAGTCCAGAGGAGGTCACAAGGATGCTCCAAAGACTGGAGCCCCTCTGCTCTGGAGACGGGCTGAGAGAGCTGGAGGTACTCTGCCTGTGGGAGAGAAGGCTTTAGAAAGACCTCAGAGCCCCTGCCAGTGCATAAAGGGGCTCCAAGAGCTGGAGAGGGACTTTGGACTGGGTGGTAGATCAGGCCATTGGGAGGTGTTTGAAGGTATAAAGCTTTTTGAACCAGTGTGAAAGTCTGCACAACTGTTTTTTCTCCTGGATCAACTTCAAGCCTCAGCAGAGCCAGAGGGGTAGGGGAAAATGAACAAGGATGGCCAAGGCAGATTTGAGGGCTTAAGTACCTTTCTGGCATAATATTCTTGAGTGCATTGATACACATAGACAGATGCTTTAAGGCCTGATATCCTGTTCATGCTCACAGCCATGATGGCTCAAAGTACTGTTGTGATTTAGTGGTTATTTCCCTGCATATCAAATTGTGTGTGTCATCACCTCATCTCATCCCCTTCTGATGACTCACATTGTCACCCTGCCAGCACAGAAAAAAATTTACATCCTGTTAGTACAGTGTGGCAAGAGGAGGCTGGTTGCTGTGCCCCAGGAGAACAGGAACACTCACATGGGAGCTCCTGTGGTCATAGTACCAGAGCTTCCTTTCTCACACACGTATTAGTATATTGCGTTCCTAGACAGTTCTAACTCTTATATGGTTTCTTGAACTAGGCTTCAATAAACTCATCCTGGTGTGGTTAGCCAGCCCTGATGGACACAACAAGAGTAAGATAAGAAATAATTCTTTATCCCTGGCAGAAAATGACAAGACGTGCATAAGTGTCATGTCTATAGAACAAAAACTGGATGATAGAATTTAAGATTATTTGGAGAAAAAGTATCAGAGAAGATAATGTATTGGTGGGTCATGCTCTAGGCTTGGCAATTTTGATGGGCTGGACTTCTTGTCCAGCTGTCTACTGATTCACAGTCTGCACTCCTTGGAGAACATGTTAGTGATTGCACACAAATATTCATTGATGGAAATGAGCAATGTTGAGTCCGTGACAAAAATTTCAGGCAGCTCTGTTGGCCACAGCTGAAAAGTGAAAGGGCTCTTGCAGCATGAACAAATCAGGGTGAGTTCTTGGGACAAATGACTAAAAGGTGATGCTGTCTGGTTTATTGGTGTTTGTTTCCTAGAGACCTACTCGGTCATTTGGGGAAACATTGGGATTAACAGGAATTTTGCCTGTAAGCTCAAATGCTCTATGTTACCCCCTTTGTGTGCTTACATTCCAGGAGCTTCTCCTGCAAACCTCTAGAGAAATATGAGACATCTTCTTCACATCACATTTGTTTAGAAATTTGGAATTTCTTTCTATTTGGTGTGGTATTCCTCTACCTTAGACTTCTCCATACACATAAAAGGTGCTGCCATGGAGGTAATCAAACAGCAGAGTGTCATCTTTGAGCTAGAGGAGCACTCAAGCTTACTTTAAGACAGTGTATTTACTGCAAGTGAAAGGAAAAGATCTGATGAGGCATACAGCACTTTTATACCAGCATAGAGCTTGATGGCAGTTGTTACATCTTTCAGTTTTTGGAAAAGAAGATTGCCCTCTAAACCAAGACAGCAATAATAATTGTAAGAAATCTGAAGGTAGCCCAAACCAACAGACCCCTATCAGCATCCCAATTTGCTGTGCAAGAGCACACAGGGAGCAGAATAGGTGGGGCATATGATCAACATAACAACACCAACATAACAACACCAACACCTACCTTATTAGATAGGTCGAATAGGGGAAAAGTATGGGACTTTTTCCCCTCACAGTGATTGTCAAAGGGAATACATATTTAACCAGGTCCTAAATGTCTCACAATATTTTTTGGTAACTGAGGAATTAACACAACATAAAGACTGCCCTCCTCATCAAAGTGCAGGGAGCTATGTCTTGCAAAAACCCATATGTTAAAGATTCAAAAAGCTCTCCCAGACATTTGTTGTGACTATGACTATCAAAATCACATCACTGTTATTTGAGCAGAGGGAGTGGCTGCAAACTGAAACATAGCTGCTTGTTGCCTGAAAAACTGTGGACCCAGAGAGTTTGATAAATTTTACTGGGGAAATTTTTTTAATCCAAAACCCACAAGGGTGAATGGGACAACTTCAAAATAACTGCAGCCTCTGCCTGTATGCATTTAAGCAACTTCATGTGGGGACAATGCAACTTCATACAGCAACACAGAAAAAAATTAGTAATTCTTAGCTAAAATGTCTCAACCAGTGAAACCTGTAGAAATTCCTAAGATTCAAGCTGACTTAGAGAAGAAATCAATAATACTCAAATACTGGAGCCAGAAAGGTTAGGCTAGTCAAGAGAAAATAGTTCTAAACCAGTGCAGGTTGTTTACTCCCATCCCAACCTTGTTTTGAAGAGGTTTGTGGAGTGAGCTCTCGGTTTAACATCAGCAACTGCAGATAAATGCCATCAGAGGCTGATGCTCTGGAGGAAAATCAGCTTTATTTCACAAATGAAAAACAAACAGCACTGATAACAACAAAACTGCCAGGAATAGGACTTCATCCACACTAAGGAAAATTCTGCCAGATCCTCAGTCTGTCAGCTACAAGGATTGGAGGTTTCCTTCAACATCCACTTTAAAAGAATATATTTTGGAAGGGAGGGAAAATACCACTTGGGTATTGGACTGTGAGGAAGCTGTGGTATCATATTTGTTTCCCTACCTGACTTTTGGTCTTGTTAAAGGCTTACATTGCTCAGCTGAGTGGATCTGCTATAAGCCATCTGTTTATGGATTGGTTAATACCAGTATGTTTCTATGCAAAAGTCCCAGTTCTGCTTTGCTTGTCTCATTGCACCAGGAGCTGAGCCAGCTCCTGAGACAGGATCACTAAGCAGGAGAGCAATGGTACTCATTCCCAGTGACTGGCAGATAGCTAGTTGTCTGATAGCTTTTTGCTTCTAAAAATCCTTGTTGTTACCATTGTCCAGGTCAGAAGAGGAGGCAAATTAGGATGTTAATTCTGACATTATTTTTTCAGTATCTGATGGTCTCCAGGCCAGAGACATGCATTGCTTTTCCAAGCTTCAGTGGGACTCCTTTAGGAGAAAGATATCCTCTTGTTCAGAAACAACCTTTTTTCCCTTTGCTCTCCTGCTGCATATTCCCATGGGGTTAGTTGATCACCCTATGGGTGTGGCAGAAGAGCAAGACTGATAATTGTGCATACCAGGACACATATTCAGAATAATATTCTAATATTTGAGGCAGATGAATTAGAAACATATGTATCTCCACAGAACTGAAAGCTAAAGCAAAGCTGTTTATCTGCTGGATTTTATATATTAATACTGGCAAAGAAATCAGTTATGAATAAACACTGTTGAAGGAAATGAAGTACTACTTCGGGATTGTCCTTAGAAATGCCCTTTCTTCTCCAATGCAATTATCTAAATGGAACTTTCCTCTGAGCAGGCAGATGGTGAGGTTGCTTTATTCATGCAGGTAACTGCTGGTCCCAGGAGTGTGTGGAAATCCCTGTAGGGAATGCTAATTTCAGATGCCACAAGTGTTAAGCATCTGGACAGACATATTGTCCACAGGGCCTGGCTGTCACCTTCAAGGCAAAGATTTCTCATGCTTGGACTGGGCACTCCACATCAGAGGCGGCTTGGTTGCCCATTTGAAATCTTTGGCCCAGAGAGATAGAAAGGTGGGTCTGGGATTTAAGGGAAGAGGATAGGTTCTGCAGGAGAAATTGTGACATGTTTTACATGCATCCATGGTCATTAGCTCACATTTGGAGAGTGGATGTCAGTATTTGCACTGTCCCAACCTTGAGCCTGACCTACCATGGAGCAGCCAAAGCAAAGAGTAAAGCAAAACAAAGGTGATCTTTTCCTTCCATTTTCTTCTGTTAGTTTCTCAGAGAATAATAAATGAGACAATAATTGGTGTCAGGACATTGGGATTTTGTGTCCCATTCCTCTAGTTCTCTGAAGCTGTGCCTCGTGGCTGAGTTAACACTCTGTTATGAAGATTGCATTTTCAAAACAGCTGCCTGGGTAAAGAGTCCAGTACTAGACCAGGCCTGGGAAAAAGTTATACCTGCAAGACAGTTGTGATTTGTCTAAATGACTATATACATAAATTGAATTCACAATCAGCTATATAAAGTATATGTGATATATATGCATATATAAATACAAGTACCTTATGTGCTACCAGCAAAATCTCTTTGCCAGTGTTTATTTAAAATTCTGTCCTCTGATTTTATTTCCCTTCCTCATTTTTATTGTCTGCTATGTCCAAAGTTTCTGAGACCTGAAAGCTTTTTTTTTCCTGAGGTCGAAGTTCACAGACTCTCTTCCTGATAAAGAAGATAAACATCTGAAGCAAAGAGGTGCATATTAGAATACAGCCCAGCCAGCCTGGGGACCTCTCAGACCAACACAGTTGGATATAGCTGGAGAGTCTGGGAGACAGGAACAATCTCAGCTCAGATAAGGTTTTTTAACTCTCTGAAGCAAATTTTCACCTGGAAAATGCTGTCCAAATTTGACATCTTCTGGGGATGGAAATTATACAGCTATGACTAATTTCATGACTGTCTTATTTTTTCCTCCTTGATGCTTCTATTAGAATGTTTTTTCAGAGAAAACTTGTGAGAAGCTGAGGTTTTGTTTCAGTGAAGTGTTGAGATCACAGCACATGTGTTTGGGTTTTTTTTTTTTTTATTTATTTTTTCCTTCTGGT
This sequence comes from Cettia cetti, assembly GCA_013401135.1. Taxonomy (NCBI): domain Eukaryota; kingdom Metazoa; phylum Chordata; class Aves; order Passeriformes; family Sylviidae; genus Cettia; species Cettia cetti. The sequence continues at coordinate 2,205 of VZUI01081731.1, read as the reverse complement.
CTCAAAGCAGAGAAAGAAGACAAACAATGATGGGGGAGGTCAGCAATGAAGTTATTTTGTACGCATGCAAATACACACTTCAGATCTTAGTGATGCAAACCAGATGTTCACTGTCTGAGTCTTAGGAAGACATCAATTTAACTAATCCAGAGTTATTGGAAATATGGAGGAAAATATGAAGGCATCTATCAAAATTTTGCCAAAAGAGGATTTAGATATTTCTAATAGTAACTATGCATTTATATATATGCAAATATCATCATTATAAGTTGATCATTGATTGGTTGAACTATTTTTCTTTAAATACTTTTAATTTCTAATACTCCATTATTTTAAAGAGCTTGACTGAATTTTTTTTTGTTCTGTGGTACAATTTTCAAATTTCTCCTCTTGTTGCTCCATTTCTGAAATTTAACTCCATTTTAATCACTCTGATGTCCTCATTTTTAAAATAAAAGTTAATTTCCATCAGTCTCATAACCACATTTATAACTTCATAACATTCATAACTCAGCTGGGGCTGCTGCTGGATTTTTGGTTTGTTTTGTGCTGCTCATTTCAGTCTGTACTGGTCTCTGCTTCTGGTTTTGTTACTAGTGGCTTTTTTTACACATGTGCTTCATACGGTATCATTTAAGCTCCTGGGTTGCACACAACTTGAATAGGAGGACCATAGCCCCAAAATGCAGCTTCAGTGGTAATTTTCAAGTCAATAATGTTACAGTTTGTTTCAGAATTCCTAGTCTCACTCTCATAAACCTCCAATTGCCAGTTACAAGACCTTGTTAGTCAAAGTGAACCAAGAGCTGGGTTTTAATTTAAGGGCCTGTTTACAGCTTTGGTTTAACGTCAATATTCTGCTCTTCGGTTATCAAATTGGTTATCACACTGCTCTTCAGAAATACACTACTGTTTAGTTAGTCTTCTGATGTAGCTGCAGCACTTCAGGTGACATTAATTCCCCTTATTTTGATGTTTATGAAGTGGAGGCATCCCCAGGAGTTCTGAGTACCATCAACTCAGTTAAGAACTTATATATCTGCATTAGGTCAGCTGAATCTCGCCCTTTCTGCCTTAAACCTCAGTCAATACAAAATCAAATGCATAAATTCAGCAGTAAGTGATTCCTCTCCTCTCTTTGAGGACCATGATTCCCCATTAGTTCTCTGACTCTTTTTCTGCTCTAGCTAAAGGACCTATTCTGCTTTAAACTTTTCCAATCACTAACTACCCTACTTGAAAGCAGAGATACAGTCTTTATGTCACTGCTATTATGGAATAGTTCTAAAATCTGCTTGAAATGTCAATGGATGTTTGTCCAGAAGAGTTCGGTCTGTCCCAGCCTCTGAAACATGGCTGTAAGAAGGATTTTCAGGTATCTTTTATGCTTCATATGGTCCAGGGTGGGACTGGATGAAGACAGTTTAGGATGAGCTTTTCTTGCACCCCTTTTCCAAGCTGCAGTTCTGGGTGTGCTCCAAGCTGTGGTAGGTCTCCACGTGAGCATGTCATTAATTTCTGAGAACCATGTTCCTGGATAGCTAGGGATGTGTGAGAAAGGATTAAAGGGGTTTATGTGTAAAACTTGGCACATAGATAACTAAGGAGGATTACAAGATAGAAGTCAGATGAGATGTGAAGGATGTGAATATAAAAGGAAGCAAAGGATTATTCATGGAACTTTGTGAGAGGAAACAGCACAAATGGGATGAGGCCCAAAAAACAAAAAGCCAGCCTGGCTTCTGGAAAACTGAATGCATTTTTAGGATGCACAGAGCAAGGATTAAATAAGCAGTTATCAGTGTTATAAGTGATAAGTGTTATCAGTCTCACTTCAGTCCCCAGTAGAATCATGAAAAAGATTATTCTGGGACATACTGAAAAGCACCTGGAGAAAAGCACAATCATTAGACACAGCCAGCACGGCTTCATAAAGGGAAGGTCCTGCTTGTCAAGCCTGGTTTCCTTGTAAGACAGGGTAACCCAGCCAGCTGATCTAGGAAAGCCAGTAGATGTAATCCTCTTGGACTTCACCAAAGCTTTTGACAGGCTCACCCAGGATCCTTCTCAACAAAATATCCAGCCCACAGCTGGATAAACACATCATGTGGTGGAAGGGAAACTGGCCTGTGGGTCAGGAACAAATGGTGACAGTGACTGGATGACATCAGGTTGGCACTGGTCCCTGGTGGGGTTCTGCAGGGC
>VZUI01081713.1:0-31693 GCA_013401135.1 Cettia cetti | reverse complement strand
AAAAAAAAAAAAAAAAAAAAACAAAAAAAAAAAAAAACAACCAAAAACCACCAAAAAAACAAACCACCAAAAAACACCGAGCCAGCCAACCAAAAATAATAATTAAAAAAGCCTTACACAACCCACAAACCCCAACACCCCGACACCTCATTCAAAGAAATCAAACACACGCCAACGAGTGGATCTAAAGCTCAGCTCCCGCATCGGGAGGCAGCTTCATCCCAAACTCCTCGATCCCGGACTAGATCACCAAATGAGTCGGCGCTGAGCCTGCCGAGTCCTCGGTCCCTTTCCTAAACTACAGCATCGCCCAAAACAGCGTCAGGGTCGGACGGGAGAGTGCCCCCTTCGACCCAGAGATGCATGTCGGCAAGGCTCCGCCGAGGCTGAGGGGATCTTCCCGCGTGGGTCACGACCAAAAAACATCTTTCACTTGCAAAGTAGAGTCTTTTATTGCGCGGTTCGAACGCACTGCACAGGCAACTTTTTCGAAACGGGTGGCAATGGCATTCGTTGGTTTGAGACTAGGCATGGGTCCTGGGCATCGCTCTTCTTTTTCCTCTTCTTCTCCTTTTTGTCAGATTAAAAGACACTCGCCTCATTCTAAATATATGGATGCACATACAGACACAGAGAGAGATGCGCGCACACAATCTGTGCTGAACGGCTCCAAAACCGAATGAGGTGGATTTTTTTTTCCCCAAGCGGTTAAATTACTATGTCTCAAACACGTGGGAATGTGGCCCTGAAAATTAGGAAGCTGAGGGAACACTGCTCCCGTGATTTCAGTTAGGCAGCTGACCTCTGTAAATTTGTGCAGCTCGGTATAATGAACCCGCAGATGTATCGAAAAAGCTGAATTTAAGCGTCGGTCCTGAGCCAATTTATTTGGATGCCTCGGGTACCTAGAGTGCAAGAATAATTCTCTTCCCTTTGTCTCTTGGCCCTCTCATTCATTCATCTGTCCATTCATTCAGCCAGCCGCCTATCCATCCATCCATCCATCCATCTGGATGAGTGTAGCATCCTACAAGAGCCTTATCTACGGAGGATCTACCTATAGACCAGGCTGCTTCTGGATCCTGTTTGCCTTTCCTCATACACTTCCGACAAAGCCGTGTTTCCACAAGCCCCGAAGTTCCTGGGGAAGGACCCCAGCCCCTCTCCGGCTGCAGGACCGCAAGGAAGCCTGACGACGGAGCAGAAGTTTTCCTAAACGAAATTGAGAGACGGAGGGATGCTGAAGGCTCCCACTTGCAGCTGCGGGGCCGGGGCTCTGCCCGGGCCCGGGAGAAGCGCTTACCTCACATTCCTCATACTTGATATTATCCGTCAGTTTCCAAAGCATTTTCATGGATTGGCGTGAGAGAGAGGGTTTGGTTCTCCCTGCCTTGCCTCTCCCTACGGTGGCGGTGCCGGGCGGCGTGGGGAGCGCGGCTGGCGGAGGCTCGGCAGCGCTCCCGTCCGCGCTCGGAGATCTCCCTCTAATGGTGGAAACTTTTCCCTTTTCCAGCTCTTTACCCACAGTCTAATCGCCTCATTAGCATATCAACAACAGCCCAATTGCTCGCCAGCACAACAACCTGCAGCGATGGACACAGGTAGAAGGGACCCACGAGCAAGGGGGGGAAAATAAAAAAATAAATTAACGACAAAAAAAGCTTTCTTGGACCTGCCGAGCCCCGGCACGGGGGGGCAGTGGGCCCTGCCTGTCTGCCTGCGGGCCGCTGCTAGCCCCCGCGCCTCTGCCTGCCAGCGGGGAGGAAAATGGCCAGCGAAAGCAAAGAGGCTACCGTCCCATCCACAGAAAGTTTGGAGCTAGCCATGAAGCCCCCCCATGGGATTTATCTCTCCCCCCATGCACTTTTTTCCTTTTTTCTTTTTCCTACGGGGGTTAAAGGAAGCAAAGCGAGGAGAATCGAGGCTCCTGCTTGGACGAGGTTATTGTCTGCGGAGGCTTCTGTTACCCTCTGGATTTGGTCTTTTTTTGTGGGTATTTTAAAATTTCTCTGTCCCTCGCAAACTATTTTTTTTTTTTCTTCTCGGCTTTGTTGGCTATTCGTCTCGAAAAAACACCACCCCAAACAAATCCAAAATTATCTCCCAAAGAGAAGTGAGCGAGCGGTAAATTGACTGTAGCAGGAGCCAAAAAGTCTTTTGCAAACACTTGAGCAAAAGGACAAAACAATGACCGCAATAAAACTTTGGTACTTTCTTAGGTGGAGCGCTTCGTTTGCTTAACAATGTGCCGCTAAGAGAGCGCTAAGGCTGCCCTCCTGGGGGCTGCTTCTCCACCCTTCTACTCTTTTATTTCCCCGGGTGCCCAGCCTTGGTCCATCCACCGAAAGGCTTCGTTTTTCCCGTTTTGCTTCCTTTTCATTTTTTCCTCCCCCCTCTCTGGATGATCCCTCTGTTCGCCGAAGGGCGAGGCATTCCCCACTCCGTGAGGCTGGCGTGTTGGGCCTGGCGCAGCTCGCCGCGCTAGCCGTGTCCCCAGGCGTCCCCAGGAGCCGGGCATCCCCATGGCTGCCTGTGCACCTGGCTGCCCTGCTGCTCACCGAAACTTCCTTCTGCCGACGGCAAAACCTGCCTTGTCGGCCTGGAAGACCCTCCCGGGGCCACCCTCCCCCCACCCCCCGCCCTCGACGTCGGAGGAAAATTTACTGCCTGTAGGAGCAAATGGCCCCTGCACTCCGATGGGGAGCCCTAGTGGGCCCTCGGGGGCCCGGCCCACGTGTCGCCACGCCGGGAATAGTGGCAAAGCCTCCGGGCTCCCGGGGCTGCTCCTTCGCACACACAAATATCCATGTCCCCTAAACGGATTTTTTTTTTTCTTTCCCCTTCCCCCCTCCTCCACCCTACTCCCACCCCCGATGCTCTTTTTCACCAGCGCTTTTGTCTGTCACTGGCAGGAGAGTAAATTGTTGTTTTTACTCCCATTGAGGTTCAAATGGAGCTGGCAGATTAAGCCTAGTTAATGCCCCCGGGGACGGCGGGGGGGGGGGGTGCTGGAGATGAGAAAAAGAGGGAAGAGGGTTGATGAAGGGGCCCATCGCCCCTCAGCGCCGTCCTGTCTGAACCGGGGCGCTCGGGAAAGCCTCCCACCCGGGACAGCCTCCCACCTGCGGCTGCTCGGGGCTCTCGTGGGCCCAAGGCTGACCCTTTCCCTTTCTCTCCCCAGGCCCGGGCCGGTGGAGTGCGGGGTTGCGAGGGGAGGGGGCGGTTTTCCCCCGAGGAGCCGCACGGGGCAGCTGGAGGCGGGTCCGCGGGGCCCGGCCTCTCCGGCCAGGGGGGCCCCGCAGCGGCGGGGAGAAGGAGCAAGGAAGGCCGGGGCGTAAGGAAAAGTCGGGAATAGATTTCAAGGCAGATAACTCGTAAATACGATTGCGTAAGAATTGATTTCAGTGAAAGAAAATAAAATCTTCCTTTTTCGCACAGGTCTGATAAAAAGACGTTAGCAGATGTAAAAACATTTAAAATAATTTTTGTTCACTTATTTGGTTCCCACGCCTTTTTTTTCTTTTTTTTTTTTTTTTTTTTTTTTTTTTTTTTTTTTTAGACAACTTGCTGCTACCCTAAAGAAATAAAAAAATAAGGTAGTCTAAGGAAAGACTTAGTCGAGAGATTCGAAAAGTTGGGAGCAGAAAAAGAAACTAGGCTCCCACCTGGAACTGGACTGTCCTGGGGAAGAAACAAAATTTTAAAAAGTCCTTTTCTCTAAGAAAATCCCGTGTACTTGAACAGGACGGTGCACCTTCCCTTTCATTAGTCGGCAAACTGCGGTCATCCGGCTGAGCGGACGGGCATCAGGGCGCTGCAGGGTTAAGTGTTTCCCCGTTCGTGAGCCTCCGTAATTCCACACGTGTAGTCTCGCCCGTGGTGCTATAGGTCGTCCGTGGGGTAGCCGAGGCCCTGGCGGGCAGCGTGTTCCCCGCCTGGCCTCTTTCGCTGGTGGGTTCTGCTTTTCCCTTCAGCTCATCCCGAGGGAGTGCTTTCCTCGGGCGCCCCCGGCGCATCTACTGCCGGGTGGGACCCGGCAGCATTATTTTTCCATGGGACAGGCTGGGGTGGGAGCTCGTAGAGAGGTTTCCGCTCCCGCGGCACGGCCCCGATGCGCGGCGGGTCACGGCAGAGCCTGCGGGCCCTGTCCCGCGTGGGGTCCCGCCGCGCCCCGCGGGCAGCCCCGGGGCTCCGCGGAGGGCAGGCCGCCGCCAGCCCGGGGCACAGGGACGCCAGGCGGGCACACGCCGCCCTCGGCCGGCCCACGCTGCCGGGGTTGTGTCACCCAGGGCGGCGGAGCAGCCCTCGCCCCTCTCGACCCCGGTCCACCGCTCTCTACCTGTTGCAGTCGGGCCTCACGAGTGGCCGCGGGCAGTCCCAGCGCCGAGAGCCGCAAAACACCCAACTCCAGCGTCGGGCTTGCCCCCGACTCCCTCCGGGCCCGTCACCTTTCTCGCTCCAGCCCTGCCTCCCGTCCCAAAATAACAATCAACCCCCCCAGGGCAGAGGGTCACCTTACCTGCCAGTCCCCCATCTTGGCAAGGATAGACATTCTGGCTGCGGGCTCCGAGTCCCCAGGTCCCTGCTGGTCATGGACTGCGAGGGCAAGCCACTCGCCCGGGACGCCTGTGGGTAAATCCTCCCCTTACCTGAGCCGGGACTCTCTCACCTGGCCATAAAGAGCTGGCTGCTCCCTGCCCGCGCCTGCGCGCTGCCTCCGCGCTGCCTGCGCGCTGCCCCCCGCCACCGCGCTCCCACCGCACCCGCCCGGCCCCGCCGCTCCCGGGGGATCGGCGGCACTGCCCCCCGGGAGGCTCCCGAGCCTGCCCCGGGCGTCCTGCAGCCGCCGGACCCCTGCCCGCTTGGCCATGGTGTGGCGTCCCGGCGCTTCCCGAGCCGCGAGCAGAGGGCAGCTCTGCCCGCCAGGGTGCCCGCCCGCGGCCGGGGTGGGGGCGGGCGAGCCCCCCAGGCTTCGCCTTCCCACGGGGGACAGTGGAAGGTTACCTCGGGGGCAAGTTGTCAAGGAGTACATGCACGTAGTAGTAGTAATAGTAACAGTAGTAGTGGTAGTAGTAGTAATAATAATAATAATAATGACCACAACATCAGTAACCCAGAAAGCAAAGCACCGGGAGGGCTAAACTAGCTCAGATGGGTGACAGAAGCACTGCAAATTGCCAGGAGAGTCCAGGGAGAAACAAAGACATCCCCCTCCCAGTGCAGTCTTTCCGGACCCTGTTGCGGGGACCAAGAGGGGGCGGGCGGCAGCGGCCGGGGCGATGGGCACCAGGTTGGCCGGGGTCTGTCTCGCTGGGCTGCGCGGGAGCAGCGTGGGGTGAGGGATGCTGCGTTCCCCCGGGGGAAGGTGGCCTGCGACGGCCTGTGGCCCTTGGGCCTCTCCACGTCCGTACCCCTTGTCCCCGCCCACGTTTTGTTGTTTTTTTTTCTCCCCCGGGGATTCAAGCGCCGAAGTGCCCTGGAAGCTCGCCAGTGTGTCGCGCAGCCCTGATTTCACACCCCGAAAAAGTGAGGAAGCACAGACTCTGCCGCATTTCTAGGGGCAGCGCAGTGGGGGCGTGGGGAGAAGCAGTACACCAGCTACAGGATTTTGGGGAGGGATGCAAACAACTTCCACTTCTCAGTTGCTCAGCAAGCTCTTTCACGTTTCAGAGAACGGTGAACGGGGCATCATGTCCCAGGAATGGGACAGTTTGAGCTTCCTGGATGTCCGGGTGGGCTGTCACGCACCAGCGATGCTGTGTTGGGTTGGGTCCTTGGGCTCACCCCAGTGTCCAGTAGAAGGAAGGGGATCACACCCCCCTCGCCCTACCATAAGGGCTTGGATATAAGGACCTTATGGAAGGAGTTCCTGCCGTGTCTCCAGGCAGGTGGGAAGAGGGGGGCAAGAGCTGGCATCCGCAGCCATTGGATCCCGGGGGAACGCCGTGGCGGCGGGCAGTCGAATCGTCGGCCCCTGCGGGGCTTCGCTTCTCATCCCCGTCCCAGCGGGGACGGGGCACCGAGCTCCCTCGGCGGGCACCGAGCACCCTCGGCGGAGACCGGCGGCTCCTGCGCGCCGGCGGGGCGGGGCGCGGTCAATGGGCCGTGCGAGGCGCGCTTCGCACCGCCGCTCCCAGCGCCGGCCCGCGGTGTACAGTTAGCGTCAAATTACAGCAATTAACAGGGCACCGGAATTTAATTACACAGCCCTGCCCCCTTCCCACCCCCCTCGGTCCTGGGGAGTCTCCTGCTCGGGGACGACGCGAAGCAAAGACGGCTGCGTGCAAAACGGGAAAGGGATGGGGAAGATGTACAGAGATTTCGTGGCTCCGGAACCCTGCCGCCTCTCCTTTCCCCGCTTGCTGCTCGCCCTGCCCCCTCGAGCCCTCTCCAGAGGGCGGCAACTTTGGCCCCGTAATGATCATTTGAAATACCAGCTTTTGTTACTATTTTGCAGAGAGGGGTGGGAAATTAATTCGATTTTAATTTGGCCCTCTGCGAAACGTTCCCAGTAAACTTGGGTGCCACACTTCTCCCGGTAGGATCTTTCCCTTCTGCCTAACTCCAGCGCTCCCCACACAGGGTTAAATCTCCGGGCTCAGGACCCGGCTCCCCCAGCCCGGCTTTGCCCCGCGGCACTTGACAGCGAGGCGGCTCGAACACAGCCCGCCCGCGGGGCGTGAGCCGGGTTTTCGGGGTTGTGGACAGCCCTGGCTCGCATCGGGCTCACCCGTGCTCTTTTTCTTAGCCTAGGGGAAAGAGGGCATGGGTTGGGTGCGCAGGAGAGCGCGGGGTTGTGGGGCTCTCCTTTTCTCCTCCCTGGGGCATTTGGTGACCGCACTTCGGGGGTGAACTCGACTTTCCTGGCCCGGGCGTTTAGAGTCCGCCTTTCCCTCGCAGCCTTGAGGGCACACCCGGCCCGTGTAGGGGACTGAAATGGCCTCACCCTGAGCTACTGCCAACCCTGAAGTCCCAGCTCTGTCTCGTCCTGCCGCCTGCCTCCCCGCTGTGCAAAGCCAAGCTGAAGCTGAGGCACCTTCTCTCCTCAGAAAAAAACTGTCTTCTGGCTCAAAGACCTGTCCTCGCCCCTCTATGTCACACCGTCTGGTTGACAGCTGGGTAGTGATTTTAGCAGGCGCCTCCGAGGGAGACATGGCTGAGTTCTGTGCCCCCTGAAATATGTCCGATGGACGCGCGGGGTCCCTCCCCGTGTGTCACGGCGCGGGGAGCACACGGGGCAAAGCCCTACCCGCTTCCCTTTCCCTCCACGGGCAGCTTTCTTACACCTAAACCCCGCCACGGATCCCTTCCCAACGAGAAAGCGGGGAAGAGATGGTCTTGGAGGTCATTCACCTTCCCGGCGTCGAGGTTCCCCAGCCGGTCTGAGTTACCGATCTCACCCCTGAGCGTCCGTCCCCACCAGCCCGGCTCCCAGATGCCGGACAGGTCCTTCCTTCTCCCTCCTGCCCGTTCTGCCGGCCCCCAGGGCGAGCCGCCAGAACATTTAGATAAATCTGGCTCCTGATTCTCTGCGGGGAGTTTACACTTGGTTATTTTTCTCACTGTTGCTTTCCAGTTCTCCCTGCCCCAGTTCCGCCAGGCTGGGGAGAAGCTCAACGCGGTTGATTTCCGCCGGCTCACTGACACATAAATAGCTTTTTTTCTTTCTTTCTTTTTTGTTTTCTTTCTCTAAAGTAATTTTTGGCAGTGGCTGGTCTGCGCCCGTGGGGCCACTTGCAGCTCAGGCGGCCCAGGCGGGCAGAGGCCCCGCTCCGCGCCCTCCGGGACCCAGGCTCGGCGGCGGCGGCTGCGGGCGGCAGCGGGGCGGGCTCGCTCCCCGGCGGGGCCGGGAGGAAGCAACCCCGCCCCGTCCGCTGCCAGGCTGAACTCCCGGTATTTTCGGAGAGGTTCAGGTTGGTGTGGGTCCACCCCGGCTTTACGAGGCTGGGGGAAGCGGGATAGCCGCTGTTCCCGGGATGAGGGTTGCCTTCACTGGGGGCACGGGGTGTCCTCCCGGGCGCTCCTTATAGCAAAGAGGGGATCAGAAAGAAAGCGGCAAAACCCGGCAGGACATAAAAACACCCCAAACACCGCAAACCCTACAAAACAAAAAAGAAAAAAAAAAAAAAAAGAGAGAGAGAGAGAGAGAGAATACAGCTACTCCCCGCCCTTTTTCGCTCGCACTTTGCGGTCCAACACGATTGAATTACTTTTGGGAGGCCGGTGCCGGAGAAGGGGAGGTGCTGTACCTCGGATGTTAGCGGAGAGGTTTTCCCTCTGTTGATTTGGGGGTTTGTGTCTTGTTTTTATGCCCTGCTGTGGGGGAGACGGGTACCCGAGCCTGCGGCCAGCGGATCCGGGAGAGCCCTTCCGACGAGCGGCTTGGGATGTTGCAAAGGACAGAAAAGAAAGGATGAGAGAAGAAATCCGTATGCGCCCACCTGTGACGGCCTTGTCCACTGTGCTGTCTCCCAGCTACTCAGCCAAGCAGAGTCTGGGGGTTTTTTTCAAGCCCGTTTGCCGCAGGGAAGAAGCTCACCGAGTGCAACAGGTCGCTTCAGTCGCTCCCGGGACCTCACGAAACCAAGCGCCCCTTCCTGTCCCTCCTCCGGCTCCCCGCGTCGCGACTTTCCTCTGGGATACTCTTTGAAGGGGGATGCGGGACGTCCCGCTTGGACAAGACGCGGAGCCATGGCCCCTGCGCAGCCTCTGCAGAGGAGCAGGGGGAAGGAGAAGGATGAGGATGCTGTGTCCCTGAGTTACGGCACGGTGGTACCTTTCCGCGCGTCTCTGCCATTCCCCCTCACACCCCACACCCCTTTCGGAGACCCCCTTTACCCCGGCCTGGTGTGTGAATCCCTAGAGTGTTGTCAGGAGGCTGATCAGTTGGGAAATCAGCAAATAAATACTTATAAATGCATACAAATAGCAACTTTTTTTCAATGCCAAATGACGGTGTGGGAGAGGTGTTTGAGTGCAATTTTTTCGAAGCTGCCTCCCTCCAAAAAGTGATGAAAACTTTTTTTTTTTTTTTTTTTTTTTTTTTTTTTTTTTTTTTAGGGGCAGAAAAAGCGCAGTTTTTTTCAAGGAGCACGTGGGTCTCACCCGCTCCTTCAATATTTATTTGCTAAACTAACTGCACTAAACCAACCAAACAAGCAAAACCGGCAAGTAATCAGGAGTTAATACTGAGCACACACTGCGGTGCCAATGCAACCCAGCTACCGACGACTGACCAGTGTTTGCATGAGCAACCACATGGTACAAATTCCCATGCTCTAGACCTCGTAGGAAAAGGTACCCGGGACATTCTGCTTCTCCAGATACCTTTCTCAACCTAGGCCCTTACGGGCTAGCTACTGTCATTGCCATGTCCAGAAAATGAGCTCCTAAAAAGATAAGTAAAGCACCGGTGGAGTAAAACTCTGGGCTTCACCTTTTTTTGGATTCCTCAGGGAGCAATTGTATGGTCTCAAGTAAAAATGTGGTGAGGTTTTTGTTTTTTTGTTTTTTGGTTTTTGTTTTTTCCTTGTAAAGCACAATATATTCGTGCTAGTTATACCAAGCACTTATGTCTTTAGAAAAATAAATCTATCCACTTGTCAAGATCTGATAATTTGTTCAGTCCAACTTGGATGCTTTTTCTGTTGTACATTTCATTTTCTAAACAGACAAACCCCACCCAGTTTTAAGAAAAAAAATGCATTTGCAGCTTGGATATAAAATTGGAGTATTTTCTGGGCAATTCTGACCACTCACGTGTCCTTCAAAAAGCTTTTGCATTTGAAACACAGGCAACTATTTTGCCAACAACCTCATAGCTGCAGTAGATTGCAGTTTTACTGATCCTGCCGCCCCAAAATAATTACGAATAAGTTCTGTTTTACGTTTATTTTCAATTTTTCATCAATAACATTGTCAGATGAAATCCAGAAAAGGATATGCTGCCTAAGGTCCTTCAACATGTCGTGTTTGATCAAAGGGGTTATTGCTAATTATAGATGTTCTAGGAAGGGCTGCTTTTCTCTAGGCAAAGCTTCACTGCCTTTGCTACCCCCTTGCCCTAAAATCCACTGATGCAACTGCACATATCCTGAGTACAAAACACAGTTACGCTCCAGCATTAAGTCTCCACACGGAGAGTTTTACTTGGATTAAGATTTCAAAACTGAGCCCATAATAAGATATGCCATAAAACCTCAAACAACCCTCCTCCCCCAGGGATATTTATCTTACACATTTAATTGCCCAGTAAAATAAATTCTGTATGTGTACACTTATATGGGAAGGATTTTGATCTGGTAATTTCAGTGTATCTTCTGATCTGTAGCAGCTTAGAATGACATCCTTGAAAACTGTGGAGAAGCAGAAACTGTGCCCTGCTAAATAATGCCTATTCAGCTGCTAAATATTTACACATAGGCAGGAATGAGCTTTCCTTGTAATGCTATCTCTTAACTCTATATTAGCATTCAAGAAGAAAAACAAGTGCAAGTCATTTAAGCATAGGCCAAATCCCTGTTTCTGCTAAAGCAAATAGCAGAGCTCCACTGACTTGCATGGAGCAGAATGGGGCTCCTTCATGTTACCTCCATGTCATATTAACACTGTCATTTTTGTAATGACTTCCCTCTTACAGCACTCACTGCTGTATAATAAGCCTCAACAAACCCTTGAGAAGTGCAGTGTTATTAGTTTATCTGCTTTACAGATAAGTAAACTGATGCAAGGGGAAGATAAGGAATTTCCCCAAGGTCTTGCAGCTGGTTTGCTTGAGATCAAGGGAAGGAAAGGAAACCAAGAACAGAGACGGAACTAACCACCAGAATATGTCCCATAGCCAGGAAAGTGATACTAAGAGGAGGAGCAGGCAATTGGGAACTCCATAAAGCAGGCCATTTCCAGTCTGATACCTCACTGTACTCTCAGGTGGCTAAACTTGGATGCTCACGTTTGAAACTCTCAGCTTCTCCAATGACACTTTGGTGTTGCATCCATCCTGGCATGACATGATATAATGGAAGTGGAATTTCATTTTCAGTGCATTGAATAAAACACCCTAATAGAGACATGTTTAGGAAACAAAGCCTGGTATTACCCACAGCAGAGTTTTTATAAAATCTACTTTGATATTTCTAAGTTAACATTGGAACTGCTGTCTGCAAGGCATATTTTAAAGTGTCAAATAATTACAATAAGACATATTACTGGAAAATGACTGTTGGAGGCTCTGACATCCAAACCAAAATTAATCTGCACAAAAAAAAAAATCTCTTAAGTTGTTTTTTTTTTCTAACAAGGAACTTCCAAAGCTCTAGACTTTAATCTATCCCAGATTGTATGCAGCTGCAATACATTTAGCCTTTAACATTAGCTCTAGCCATTGTCCTAGGACATGTCTGCACCCCACGACACTTTATGGTATTAAAAGAATTGCTGTGTGGCTACAGCAACTTGTCACTAAGATATATCACTCAGTGGAGAGCAAGACAAAACAGAACAGTGAACAACGTGGCTTTTTTTTTTTTTTTTCCATGGCAGCTTATGCTATGGGTATAATTTGCTTGGCTCACTTGGGTTTACGTGGTGTTTTATACCAAAATGTCCTGCCTGCCTGACAACTATGGAGTAAAACTTCTGGAGATGGGTGAAAGAGCAGGCTGTGCACTGGATAATCTGGTGTAATTGTTCCGTAGAGCCATTGAAGGAATACCAACCCGCTATATGTACCATCTAATTGCAGCCAGGGGCTGATGAAATAGCTCTTGCACCAGCCTCCTCCCTGTGTCAAAGGGAAACGAGGGCTGGAGTTATGGCTGACGAGCACTCACAGTACAGCTGTCCTGGGGATTTTCACCTCGGTGTCCATTCCAGCAGCTGCAGGCACCAACACACCAGGTTCAGCTCACGGGGAAAAACTGACCAGACAGAGCCTTACACCTCACCTTCACACCCAGGAACACAAAGAGCTGGGCACCGGACAAACAAGCTTTTTATTCTCCAAAGAGTGGTATTGCCATACTGATACAATGGCACTTTTCCGAATTCAGCTGGAAGTTTGTTCCAGGACAAATTAGAGGCCATGCTTGCAAGAGCCCTGCAAGAAGGACAAAGAGATGCACCACTCTCCCACGGGAATCAGAGCCCCCCGACACATCTGGGCACATCCCATCTCTCCTCAGGACTCCCCTTGGGAGAGGCACAGAGTTATTAGCAGCCAGCAGCCACCCAGCCTGTTTACACCGCGCAAGTGGAAGCGATTGCGAAGCCCCAGTGCGTTTGCAAGTGAAATCAGCCTTGAGCTGATGAGCTGCTCCCTTGACGCTGCTCTCTCCGGAGCGGGAGCGAAGCCTTCCGACTGCACCGGCTGAGGAGCCTGCCAGAGAAAAGCGATAAACGAAAAAAAGCTTAAGCTTGTGCTTTTTTTTTTTTTTTTTTTTTCCTAGGACTTTGGCGCCCCTGTGTGTCTTCTTTTTGGGATGTTCGGCTGAAGAACAGCCCCAGGCTTTTCTCTCTTTAACCCAACAGCAGAAGCACTGCACTCGAAACTGGGAGTGCTCTGCCAGGACAGCCTTGATAATGCAATTAGACTCAGTGGTCTGACTCTAATTTGAGCTGTGCCATTTCCACTCCTTACCTCTCCTCCTTTAGATGCTGGAGGATTGCTGGAATTGCCTTCTTTGGCGACTTTATCCAAAGTGACTAATGTCCTTAGAACACCACTTCCTGGAGTCAGGACATTTATCATTAGGTTTTCAACATCCCTTTATCTCCCAGTATGTCTGAAGTCCAGACTGGAAAGAGCCTTAAAGACAACAGGGTAAAACGTACAAAGCAAACAACAACAACAAAGCATTTGATGTATCTTAAGCTATCAAAGTGTCATATTTTCAAACTAGATAAGCAACACATCCAAAATACTTATCTCTACATCAGGGTTGCACTACAGTCAATTTTTCTTCAAAGGGGAAGGCAGAAGTAGAAGAAATTTGACACAGAAATTTAGCAAAATCCTAAGATGAACTGTAAATATTTTTTTCTGTGAGGTAGTTGGCATTATTTATTTCATACCTTCAAAATAACTGTGACACAGAGGAATGAAGTGAGTTGCCTAAGGGTACAAAGATGTGGCAAACAGCTGGACATAGAGGAAGGAAATCCAGCCAGCCCAAGTTCTGGCAAGATTTAATCTGTTGGAGGTCCTGGTACAAATGGGCTCTGCAGAAATGAGTCTCATAAGTCTTTGTCCCCTTCCCTGCCTTCCAGCTGTCAGTCCTTATTTCAAAACAAGTAAGAGATGTGCATGTCTGAGGGGTGTGGTGTTTATTTGGGGCTATTTAGAAAACATACACACTCTGCAAAGTGTCACTGGAAGAAATGTGGCATGCAAACACAGGCAGGCTATCACTTGCCCCAGAGCCAGCATCACCTGCTTCACACTCAACCTCCCTAACCTGGAAAAGGCCCTCCTTTCCTGACACCCGTGCCTGTCTTTAGACAGATGGCCCCAGCTGTAGGCAATGTAGATGCAGGGCTACCCTGCCAATATTTATGGGCAGGTGGTTACCCTGCCTTGGCTTCTCACCTGGAGTGATTATTACTCCTTTCACCAGCTCTTCTACTGTAGCCTTCCTTGTCAGAAGTGAATCTGCTCCCTAAGGCAACCACACCAGGAGAAACTATCCCCAAACTCTTCTTCCACCTGCTTCCCCCTGCCCATTTCTTCTTTTTTTTTTTTGTTTCTACCCTTCCTTCATGCAGTATCAATTTGTCCTGCCAAAGTTTTTGGTAAGGCACATTGCTGAATT
Source organism: Cettia cetti (assembly GCA_013401135.1). Lineage (NCBI taxonomy): Eukaryota > Metazoa > Chordata > Aves > Passeriformes > Sylviidae > Cettia > Cettia cetti. The sequence continues at coordinate 17,885 of VZUI01081713.1, read as the reverse complement.
CAGGTAGCCAGCCTAAAAATAACCCTGAAGAAAAAATTAAGGTGTTGCTTAATTCAGAGGACTTGTCCTGTGTTAGGACTTAGGTCATCTACCTTGATGATCCATCCAGCCTGTTCCCCTTCTGGATATTGGCATGCCTTAACCCCTAGCTGGTCTTGCATGCTGTGGGCTGCATTTCAAAACCTAAGAATAAGCTGCTACTTAATCTTCTTTAGACCCATTAAGGAACCCAAGCTTTGCCAACAGTCGAGTCCTTATGTGGAACCTTCCCAAAGAGTAAAAGCTTTTCCCCATGTTCCTGGGAATCCTGATCCTGGCAACACAACCAGTGGGGTGATACTCTTTTGGTTGCCTCAATTTTCTGCTTTCCCCTCACATAGAAAAAGTGGTGCTTCTTTATTTTGCAAGGCCAGCTTTGCTCACAAAAGCTACTGGGTGAGGGCGAGGTCAAATTCATCCTGGGATCATATGAAATTGGTTTCCAGTGCAGGAAAAGAGTTTCTATGTATTTCCACTATGACAGGGGGTGATATATCCCACTTGTGAGGGAGCACAGCACAAGTGCTGCTCCTAAGGGCTGGAGATGAGAGAAAGAGCAAGCTGTGCTCTGTGATAACCTGATGTAATCGCTCCATATAGCCATTGAAGCCCCAAATGCCTGCACTAATGGGCAACAACTAATGTGTTGGTTTGACCAGGTTTACAGGCTGTTGATTGTGCCTAAGAATTTAGAGCATGAACAAAAAAATTGTTCCATAAATAGGCTGGCTGCCTTTTAAACTAAATTAGCCCCACAGTGAATGGCCTCCTCTAGTGTATTACAGCATGACTGACCCTGCATTGGGGATTGAAAGGGATTCATGTGGCAGGTTAAGAGCAACGTTGTTAAGATTATTATTGGGGGCTGGATCAGCCCCAATAGGAATGCAATTATTCAGGACCTTTGAGCCACAATTATGTGTGACAGAAGAAACATAAGTATGATGGCAAAGAGTATTTGGGCCTTTATGGCTAAGTAACTCACAAGCAGACGGGGCTTAGGGCTCTGACAGACAGGCTGTGGTGAAGCTTGCTGTACTGGTTGAAGATGTTTCCGTCTCCAGCCACTCACTCCAATAAAAGAGCTGGCAGAAGGGAATTGGTTCCTCAGCCTCAGTTGCTCTTGGTAGAAGCTCAGCACCTCAGGCTGTGGTTTCACAGCACAGAGAGTTCAATGACAATAGCAGCCTTAAGGGATTCACACCCTCTTCCTCAGACTCTTGTCAACTTTTTGTAGACCTGCTGGACTGATTCAGTTTGTTACAGGGAGAAAAAAAAAAAAAAAAAAAAAAAAAGGGAAGGAGTACTGTTCTCTCCAAATTTAAGCAGACCAAGGCCTGAAACAACTTATACTCTGATCCAATCTCTCCAGTCAGCTGAAGGCATGGGATGGGAACAGTCACCAATTTGGAAAACAGGGCCTTACCTTCAGCTGCCGAGGGTGACTTTTTCCTGCCTTTCATTACTGTGCCCGGAAAGAGGTTTGCCTGCTGCTGCTTGCAGCCTCTTGGAGAACGGGAGCCTAGTCCTTGCAGACAATCTCTCCTGGCTGAACTGTGCCCTGCAAACAAGGAGACAGAAGGCATGTATGATACTGGAATGGAAGCAGCGTGGACAACAGTGTTTGGAACAGCACGAAATTTTGCTGATGTTTTCATCTCCGAGTTCGTCCCAGCCGGTTTACACGCGGCAGAAAGAAACTACCTCTTTGTAATGGGTGACTACCTACAATTTATTGGAACAGAGCTGTTGCTAAACACATGGAGTAGCGATGTATTAACACATTGTAAAAGGCTGTTTGATCACCATGGGATTCCAGATGAGCTAACAACAGAAAATAAGCCGTGATTCACAAATGACTCATTTCAGCATTTCTCTTTGATGCAGCAGTTCAAGCAAGCCCTGCCTATGCACATTCAAATGAGTTCACTGAATAGTCATTGAGCCTAGCCAAGCCGTGTTTACAAAGTCTTTTTTTTCTCTTTTTTACAAAGAGTAAGTACAGTTTTTAAGTATAAAAATTGGGCAATTTCCAGCAAGCCGCGCCAATGCATGACTCCAGTCACTCTTGCCGACAACCCCTTCCGACGCTTAAAAACTCGTCACCAAATACTTGTTTTCGGTGATTCGAGCCCTCCAAGTGCAGGCTCCTGCGAAATCACACCCCGTGGTTCGGGCATCTCCTGTCAGGTTGAGAATTTCAGCAAAGCGGGACGCTTTTCCCACGGGCTCGCCACGGCAATGCCCGCTCCTGCCTTGCGTTGCCGCTCCGTCTGCCGGCGCTGCGAGCCGCCCCCTTCCTCCTCCTCTCCCCTCTGCGGGCTGCGATACTTTATCCAGCATTGCCATCCAGTGGCACAGGCGACAAACGACAGCGCATCTTGCGGACGGGAGCGGGACCTGCCGCCCTTTAAGCGCTCTGCCCAGCGGGGATGCGGCTTGGGCGGCCGGCCCGCGCTCGGGCAGCAACCCGACGGCTGGATGGAACAAGGCATTCATTGCCAGCCTCTGCAGCACCGCTCTTCGGTATAGCCGGCTGTAACCGGGATGTCGCGGAAAAGGCGGCCAACATTTAACTAGGCAGGGAACACAGCACTGACTGAAAGGTACCCAGCCCCTTTCAGAGTGGATCCCGCTTTTATTTGAAGTTTTCTGTGAAGTTTTCTGTTGTGCTCTGGTTTAGGGTTTTTTTTTTTTTTTTGGGTTTTTTTTTTGTTGGTTTGTTATTTGTTTTTTTCTTTTCCCCTGGTGTAAATTCACAGTGCTTTGACAGTCAAGGTCTGCTTTAGCATTCCTCTATGGATTGCAGAGTTGAGTAGATAATAAACGGTCACTCTAATGCGCTCCTCTAGCCATATTGCTTTTTTTTCTCTCTCTGAGATGTTGCTAGCCAGGTTGCTCCCCAAAACTTCAAGCATTATGTAACAAACACAGAAGACTACTGGTAAAAATTATCTGCGAAAATATGGGATCATTCCTTTCCCAAGAATATAGTGCAATATTTACACTGATCTAGTCTTTGGAACATATCTAATCACCCACCCACTCTTTAGGGCATAGCAATGTGCCATTTCTTGCTGTGCCATTTCTTGCTGTGCCATTTCTTGCTGTGCCATCTCTTGCCCAGAGAGAAATCCTCTGAACCAGCAGGGTTGCAAAGGACCAAAGCCCAACCCAAAGGAGCCATTGACAGCCATTTTTCACTACTATTTGGATGAAAGAAAATTGAAAACCAACTGCTTGTGTTTAAATTATAACATTTATTATCACTCCTGGTGAATTGGGGAGGTCCAATGTGAGGAAATAGAGGCCTGTCAGCCTGTTCTTGCTGCTGGGAAAGTCATGGAACAGATCACCTTGGGTGCGATCACATGGCACAGATAGGACAATCAGGGAGTCAGGCCTAGCTAGCATGGGTTTATGAAAGGCAGGTCCTGCTTGACCAGCCTGATCTCCTTTTATGACCAGGTGATCTGCCTGGTGGGTGAGGGGAAGGTTACAGATGTTATCTACCTGGATTTCCAGCACAGTGCTGGACAATCTGGCAGCCCACAGCTTGCTTAGGGGCACTCTTTGCTGGGTTAAAATCTGTCTGGATGGTCACCCCCTGTGGTGGTGAATGGTGCCACATCCCCCTGATGGCCAGTCACTAGTGGGGTTTCCCCCCAGCTCAGTATTGGGGACAGTTCTGTTTTATATCTTTATCCATGACCTGGACAAGGAGATTGAGTGTACTCTCAGTAAAACCACGGATGACACTAAGTTCAATAGGAGTGTTGATGTGCTGAAAAGCAGGAAGGCTTTGCAGAAGATATGGATAGGCTGGATTGAAGGGTCAAGGCCAATAGAATGAGGCTCAACATGACTAGGTGCCAGGTCTTGCACTTTGGCTGCAACAGCCTCATGCAGCTCTACAGGATGGGGAAGGGACGGCTGGAAAGCTGCCCCCTGGAAAAGAACCTGGGGATGCAGGTCATGCTCATACCTGAGCATGAGCCAGTGCGTTCCCAGGTGGCCAAGAAGGCCAGGGGCATCCTGGCCTTTATCAGGGACAGTGTGGCCAGCTGGACCAGGGCAGTGGTTGTGAGGCCACACCTGGAATCCTATGTTCAGTTCTGGTCCCCTCACCATGAGGAAGACACTGAGGGGCTGGAGTTTGTCCAGAGAAGGGCAATGAAGATTAGAAAGTCGCATGAGGAGCAGCTGAGGGATCTGAGTATATTTAGCCTGGGGAAAAGGGGGCCCAGGGGTGACCCTATCACTCTTTACAACTACCTGAAAGGAGGCTGTACTCGGGGCGGGGCGAGGGGTTGACCTCTTCCCCCAGTTAACAAGTGACAGATCAAGAGGAAATGACCTTAACTGAGATAGTGTAGGTTCAGGTTCAACACCAGGAAGAATTTTTCCCCTGAAGAGGTGACAAAGCATTGGAATAGGCTGCCCAGGGAAGTGGTGGAGTCACCATCCCTAAAGTGTTCAAGAACTGACTGGATGTGGCACTTGGAGCTATGGTTTAGTTGGCGTGGTAATGTTTGGTCAAAGGTTGGACTCCATGATCTTGGAGGGATTTTCCAACCGGTTCTTTGAATATACAATTCTATGGTAAGTAGTTGCATAAGAGGAGTCAAAAGGACTGTTTATTTTTTGCAAAAGCTGGGTAAAAGGGGCAGCACACAGACACACTCTGCAAGTCCTAACGCAACAGCTGACCCTGCATCATGAGGCAGGTCCTGCTGCCACAGCAGAGATTTTCACTGCAGATCAGAAGGTGCTGGTTGGTGAACACCAGGGACACGCAGCTTGGGGAAGGTATGGTGGCCTGCAACAGATTTGCCACAAAGAGCTGATGAACAGCCCCAGGTGTCTGTGCAACTGAAACCAGGGTAGAATATGTGATACTTAAGACCAGGCAGCCTGCAGGAAGAGGACCACACTGGTGTTGCCATGAAAGCAGGCAGGTCCCAGAAGAAGTTGAGAACAAGCAGAAGCTTCAGCTAGCTCCCCAGATGGCTATGTAGCTTTCCATGTTGGTGTGGCAACAGCGGGACTGGCTGGGGGAAAAGAGGGTAAGAACCCACCTTTGCAAGAGAAAGGTAAAGCAGGGGGGGGCATCAACAGGCATGATGTGCTTTAAGACTCAATCAAATAGGATGTAAAACACCACAAATTTCATTCCGTACACACAGCAGCATCACTAGAGCTTAGTCCCTGAGCAGGCTGGATATTAAATTGATCAAACTGGTAATGAAAGTGGGAATTGTTCCATCTCAGCTGACACAAGGCAGGTGACCTTATTAAAAAATATGCCAGTGTATTTAATGGGGTAGGGCAGCTTCTTGGGGAATTCATGATTAATGTGGCTATAACTCTGGAGATCCCATAGCTAATGCCCCTGGAAAAAGTCTTACTTCCGCTATGAGATGGCCCAGCTGAAATGTTTAATATGGTACTGTATGAATACAGGCACATAAATCCACCACTGTTATCTGTCAGAGAAGCCAAGTTCCCCCAGAACTGCTGTATTGATGAGAGGACATGGTGGCCTCATGCTGGACACAGCAAGCTGGGTGTGTAAGAAACCTCAGAGCCCGCTGAGGGGTGCAGTGTATCTCTCTTTGGTCTGTTCAGGCTGGCCACCAGGAGCAACTCAGACTCCTGTACTGTTTAGTCACAACAGCCACCATTCAAGACAATGAATGAGCTCATGTAATGTCCTGAGCAAGACCTGACTTGGAGAAATCTCAGAATCTACTGAAAACCAATGGCCTGGAGCAGGGCAGTGTTTGCAGCTGAGCTCTGTGTGTGAACAGGGTCTGAGAATGAGAAAAGCAATTGTCTGTGCATCCCTGAGATGGAGCAGGAACTCAGGAGGGTCATAACATCCCAGACCAGTATTGTGTCCCCAGCAGGTGCTGAGGCCTTTGGAAGAACAAAGGAGATGTGCCAAGGAAATGTGGCACTTTTCCTGGGACCCTTACAGCCCATAACCATTTGTAGACCAGAATCTTGTGAGAAGGACATAGCTGCCATGTATTCAAAAATGGTTTTCTGTCATGAACTTGCCCAGTGATGTAATAGAGCCCACAGAGATGGAATAAACAGGGGCTTAGGGATAAAGCTGCCTGTTTTCTTCTGATTGCTGTAGGTACAGGGAAAAGTGTACATTCTTTGCAAACAAAAAGTAGTTTAGCAAAACCTAAATCTAAATAAAGGCTAGGGGTTCAGGCCAAGAAGCATTCTCAGTGTGAGCAACAGTTAAGAAGCTTCAAGTAGTTCCCAAACAGAGATTGATCTAAACTGGAAGAAAAGAAACAAATGCTTGCAGAATTTTGTCTGCAGAGTACAATTGTAATTCAAAGCAGAATCCAGACATGCTGCAAAAGAAAGGCTCCTGAAAGCACCATGAAATAACCTGTCTCAGGACAGAAAACAGATGTTAGGGTACCAGGTGTGTATAGTAACTGGGCAATCCATTAAGAAAACCTCAGCCTGGGAGAAGCTGTGTAGCAGGAAAGGACCAGACAAGACAAGGCTGTCTGCAGGAGCTGAGGAATGCGATGTAGCGCAAGGCGGAGATTTCCCGTAGTTTTCTGGCCTCTTTGTCCTTTTATAACTGTCTTGGCGACTTTCCAGTGACCCAATATGGGGAGACAAGATTGTCCCAGCTTCAGTAATGCCATCAAGGTCTTTCTTCAGCCCCATGGGGAATGGTGATTGCAGCCACTCCCCTTCCCGTAAGACAGTCATAAAAGGTTTTTGTGTAAGCAGAGGAACAAGGGACCAAAACATACACATGAGCCTCCACCCTAAGCAAAAGCAAACAGAAAGATGCTTGGCAATTTGAAGCACTCAGGAGTGGAGTTTGAGGCTTTTGCTGAGCAGTTTTGGGTGTGTGCACAACAGCAGCTCCAGAAGATAAAGAGGAAAAAAATGTGGAGATGATGTGAAAACCTGATAGAGCCTGAAACAGGGCTCCTTCTAAAAAGGGTGATACAGTCTTCCATATGTCTGTGGATGGCAAAGACAGTGGGGAAAAAAATCCCCTGTCTTCACATTAGAACTGTGGTAAATTTAGTGCAAGGTTGTGGCTCACTCAGTGTGAGCTGGAGGGCTCAGCAGCACAGGCTGCTTTGCCCAGACTGTTGGTTATACGGTGAGGAGACTCCGGCACACAGTAAAGCCTCCAAAGGGAAAACACGGCAACAGAAATTGAAAATCTTAAGAGAAACTTTGAGCTTCAAATGGTGACATTTCCACTGGTGGGAAGAAAACTGCAGCTGTGTGTCATCTTCTTTCCTGACAGCCAGTGTTTGTGCTTCTGCCAGCGGCTTCTCATTACACAGGACCTGGCGGGCTCTAACAGTCAAGGATGTCTAGCATTATCCCACAAGCAGACTTGCAGTGCAGTGTGATGGGGATGCTTTCAATCCTAAAGCCCTTTGGAAGATTCCAGAGCCCCAAAACCCAGGTGGCACCCCACAGATGCTGGTGGTGAGGAGAAAAATCTCTCCTAGGTAGGAAGACACAGATACCTACTACAGCCCTCTGAAAAAGGGCTATAGTAGAAAAAGAATCTTCTGAAAAAGAATCCTGATAATTCATTGAAGGAAAAATAAATGGAACAGTCATTAAGCTAATTTGTGTTATGATGAGAAAAGACATGAAATGTGAAATACCTGTCAATAAGTAAACTGTTACAGACTTAGCATTTATTAAATGTTTTTTCTTTATGCCTAGGATGAACCACAAAATCTCACAAATGTTCTTTTCTTCCTGAATGGTCCAGGACTATCCCGATTTTAACCAAATTGCAATGTTAATAGCAATTAGCAGACATCGTGAGCATATTTCTAAATGATGAAAAACTCCTCTTGTTACCATTGCTGAGTGTAACAGGATCCCCAGCCCAGCTACAACCAAGTTATGGTACTGTAATATAGACATAGGAAAGAAAGCTGAAAAACACCTAGAAAATTACCAGGTCTGAACCAGTACGACCTGTAAAACTGCTGAAAAAGCTATGCCTAACCTGCCAATGAAAACCATCATCAGGAAAATTCCAGCCTCTCCAGACAATCTAATCCACATTTAACTGTTTATCACTACAAAGCTCCCATTATGTCTGATCTTCACCTCTTCTGATGCTATCTAAGATGATTAGTTCTTGTCCTATGCACAGAGAACAGAGAGAATCAGCTACTCCCTTACTGTTTAAACCAGAATTTGCTTCTGGTTTACCTTTTACGTATTTGAAGACTTCCTGCCCATTTTTTTTTTCTTTAATGCCGTAATAAACATATATATATTTCAGTCATTCTTGATGGTAGGTGTTTTCTAGATCCCTGTGTGTTCTCTGCTCATGCTGTAGCTGGCAACAAGTTATATTTTCAGAATAAAGAGCATGATAATGCTACATGTTTAGTGGAGGATTAAAAATAATAACAGTGATCTGATCCATATATCTGCTCTCTCTGACACAGCCAGGGCTGTGGTCAGACTTGCTTGACAGAGCTGGTGACTCCCAAGCTGTAAATGGAGTTGCTTTACTCCTCTAGCTGCTGACACACCTGCAGCTGGGAGCAGACCCTTGGCCATGTAGACCCCAGGCTGCAGGGACACTGCCCTGAGCTGACACCTCTCTGAGGGTCTAACACAGCTGCCTCACTTCACACACCGAGGGGAACACCTTGGGTTCACGTTCATAAAGCTAGCAAGTGCCCAAATGTTTGCAAAACCCATTGTAAGCTGCCTTTGGACACTCCTTCAGAACAAATAGTAGCTGCACGTGTATACATTTGTGCTTTACTGTACACTAATGTGTATATTAATCTGCAGTGAGAAAACAGATCCCTATGTCTGTCTGTGCCTTGACTACACCAGTGTCAGCTATAAAATCCAGTCATATTTACAGAAGGAAACCAGCTTCACCACCACAGCCTGCCTGTCCTCTATTAGGACGTGTTTAATTATGTCTTGCTTTCCCTGCGCAGGAGGATAAACGAGCAGGGAAGAGAATGCCGTGCTGCTGCTCCTGAGCAGCTGATGAGGAGTAGTTTGCACAGAGGTGAGTACATGTCCCTGTTGGAAATTAATTGGAGAAGGGAGCTGTCGGGTGCTCTGCTTTGGAGCAGTAGTAAGCCTGACTTGCAAAATGTGCTCTGCTAAGAGGCTAGGCAGCTTACCTATTCCCAAAACCTTTGTACTGGAAGTCTACTGCATAGGCAGACAAGCAGTGAAGCTCCTGCAGGGTAAGGGGCTCTGTGCCTGGAGCTCAAGAGCATAGCAAGACAAAGGCGGATGAGCTGGTGCATTGTCTGGCCCCTGCTGTTTGTGCAGACAGATGTGCTCACTGACTGTGTGCAATTAGATTACTGGATGGTTTTGCTGGACCATGTGAGCTGAGCTAGCATTTGCCTCGAAGTGTCATTCCAGCTCTCCTGCCGTTTGCTGCCTGTGCTGCTGCGCTGCGCCTGTCCGGTGTCAGTGCGTCTGCCGGGGAACTCCTGCTCCAGGTAGGGTCAGATTTTCTTCTCTTTCAACAGTCAGATTATGGCTGGCTGGGAAGTGTAGGAATGGCAGGGACTGCTATGAACAAGGAAAATGGGAGGGCAGAAGAGAGATAGGAATAAGTTTTGACTGCTTTTGTGTTCAGAGTCTGCTTTCACTTCCCCTGTGCTATACAGTGCATATATTTGCCTTTCAGCTTAGACAGAGCAGGTGTGCGGGGCATGTTTGAGAGAAGACCCCTGCCAGGCAGGGCTGCTCCAAGGGGAGAGATTTAGAGAGACCATGCACATTGTAGGACATCCCAAACCAAGACAAGACCAAAGATGTTTCATCTCATTCAGCTCAGAAGGGTGAGGGATGAAGGGATCCTTTACTTGGGCACAAAACAGTGATCTGTGGCTACTTGCGCTTCCTAACCAGAAAAACCACATTGGGGAAGAATTGTTTGCTCCCTACAGACTCACTGTGAATTTAACAGTGGTGCCAGTTCAAACTGGGAGCTTTGCATGGGGGGCCAGGAAAAGGAATATCATGATAAAGATGGTTTTGTCTTAACAACAGAATAAAAAATGCCAAGTGACTCCAAATAAATATGAAATGCATCACATTCATCACTACTGACTGAGGCCAACAGGATAACTCAAAGCCAATGTGCAAAACCTGTGCATCTTGCTTTTTAATTAGCTAACAAATTGGCTGAAACCAATTACCTGTATTTATTAAGGCCAGGAGCAATTTACTGAGTACTAACCATATTCCTAAGATAATATCCTCATTGTCTGGAAAGGTCTATTGCCATTCATCCACATGGAAGACATTTCAATCCCCAATCCTACTGGGGAGTATGTTTCCACTATAGAAGCCACACCAAAAACTCCTCTCATGCTAAAATGAAAATTTCTTCAATGCAGGTCCAGGGAACAATAGAAAGGAGTGGCACTGCAAATCTCAGTCAGCAGCAGTTTTAGTTTGGCCAGACCAGAACTCTTTTACACAAGCTATTTGTTAAATTGCATGGTAAATTTGATCATCTTTATTTTCTTGTCCCATAACTCTGTTCTTGCACCCAGAATATGCAGAGGTCCAATACAATATACACCAGAAGAAGCCAGGACCCTCACAATGTTTCCTTACACCTTGCTGATGACAGGTGCCATTATATGGTTCAGATGTACATCTAGATTTGGCTGCTTCTTTCACCTGAACTTTGGATGAGTCTGTAAATCAACAACACCAATACCTGAAAAAGACTTTTTCTATTGAGGTGGCTTATGTGACTTATACACTATTTTTTTGTTGTTGTTGTTGTTTGTTTGATTGGTTTGGGTTGTTTTTTTTTTTTCTTTGGTTTAGTTTTTTGGTTTGTGTGTTGGATTTGGGTTAGGCTTTTTTTGTTTATTTGTTTGTTTGGTTTTTGTTTTTTTTCCTGGGGTGGGGAGGATTAGTTTGGTTTGGTGATTTTTGCCTATAATTCAAGCATGGGTCTATTTCACACAGAGTAGTGCAAGGTAGAACTAGTGCTAAAAAACAAACCCAAAAAAGTCCTTCAAAACCTCAAAGGTTTTGACATCTTGTTTTCCCATAGCAGTATGTTTTCAGGTATCTAAATATTAACTGTGTCAGAGAATCAAGGCACTGGGATTAAGAAGTAGCACCAAGCATGCTGCCTTCTTTCCCCCAAGGCTATTGGTACCAAAGGATCACAGTGAGTCTGGATTTCTGCAAAGGTGTTGCAGCAATGTCTGTGCAAGGAAAAAAATCAAACCAACAACAAAGCACACCAAGGAAAAATTAAATCTTGCATTGCACTCCTGTGAAGAGCAGACTCATCTCATTTTCTGCATGCAGCTTTGTTTCATATGGACCATGCTAGTAAAGCAGGCTTCAACAACTAAGAATCTCCTCACATACATACATAATATATATATAGTATATATTTTGACATCCTAGAGGCTTTCCTAGCTGTGTAGCAGATTACACTGTGCCTACTGCAGTTTTGAAGGATCTGACAGTTTCCAAGATTGTTATGATATGAAGCCCGGAAAAATCTCAGCCTTTGTACTTCAGAAAAGCTACCTGTGCTATCTGCCTCCAGCTGAGATCCCTCTCAGTGAAACCCTGACTCCTGCAGGAATGCTGTCATCTTTTCCCCCTGCTTTTCTCCTTCCACACTCTCCTAACTCCAGCTGGATGGAGGTCTCCTGTTAAGACTATGGCAGAAGTGGAGAAATGGTGTTGCAGCCAGCTGACCCAGTGAGGAGGTGGGAAGGCTATGAACTCCACACTCTGTGAAAAGCACTGAGGACAGCAAGAGGCTGCTGGTCTTACAGTCACCAGCTGTCATGGCAATTTGCCTTTCTGAGGTGTCAGACAAGGGAACAATGTTTGTTCTTGGATACAATTCAGTGTAACAATCAAATTAGGAATGAGTTTGAAGCACTCTGGGTAGGTCTGTGCTCCCGAGGACAGCATTCACCAGTGACTGAGCTGGGACATGTTTTCCCCTCATGGTGGTGTTTGCTGTGCATTTCTTTGCTAGACTTGGATAGTGGCCTCAGCTCAGGATCTGTGCATCTTTTAACAAGCTGTACTGTTGGTCTGCAGCAGCGTCAGGTGAGCCTCTGTTACTTCCTGGGACTTTGCACACCTCCATTCCAGCTCCATTGGAGCTGTTCTGCTGAAAGCACTGGTGTCCACAAAGAACATTGCCCTGGACCTCCAGTGTGAGACATCTATCCCCACCTGTCTCTCCTGACTGCCCAGTGAGAAGTGGCTCAGCTGCTTGCTGTCTCCAGGTAAGCCTGACTGCCAGATCTGTCCTAAACCACTGCCCCTCTTGGGGGATATTCTGGCCATAAATCCTTACAAAGCTTCTCCAGTGCTCCTCTCCTCATTACATCTTGTGACTGTATTTGATGGGCTGAAGCCACTGCCAGCAGCCTGCAATTTGCTTGAACAGAGAATCCTGGAGGCTGTTGGGGGCCAGGATGGAAGGGAAGTGCAGCTTCTGGGAGAGATCTTCCAGTGGCAGGGGGGACTTGTCTGCAAGAGCTGGCAGGTAGGTGATGGTATTTCTCTCTCTGCAGAACAATACCCACTCAGAACATTTACTGGCAAAATCTCAGATCAACTGATTTTGCCTCAGCATTGCTTTACATTGGAGCAAAAGGATGTGATGCTGAGAAAAGTTTACATGCCCCAAACATGCTGTGTCATGGCAGGAGATCCACATGAACAGACTGTCAGCTGGAACAAGGAGACTTACCAAGGATTTCACTTTAGTCAGAGCTGTGTCAAGCTCTCATTGCATAAGCATGTTATACCAGATGCATACACAGTTCTTAGAAATACAAATGTCTCATTGGAAAGCCTAGGGTTAGTTTAAATAGTTTAAATAGCAGGTTTTGCTAACCCAGTTCTTTGTGATGGATGTAAGCCTGGAGCTCATCACAAGTCATCCATGACTCTTCGCAGAAATTGTTTGTCAGATTTCAAATTTGCAAATGAAAATATTGCTGACAAAACCTGATGGCTGTGACATAACTCTAGGCAGGGGCAAAAATTCTCTTGCTTCTTACATGTGAGTGTTGGTGGCCTTACATGAGAAATGAAGAATAGTAAAGACTGAAATAAAGAGATGGAAGATGGAAGAGTGGTTCTTCTTCATCCTGTGTTCTTTGGCTGAAAAATGGCATGTATTGAACTGGGTTTCTAATAATTGCCTTCTAGAAATTATATTTGTCCAGAATATCAAAAAGCAGAAAGGCCACAACAGCTTATATATATATGCTTCGTCTAGTAGTGTAATTGTCACTGAGAAATATTGAAGTATTATTTATTTCATGTTACAAGTCTTTCATAATTCAGAAGTAGTGACGACTGACACATTGGAGTGGTTAAAAAAAAAATCCTGCAAGTAATAAAGAAGAATTGTATGAGAGAAATATGAGGTTTTCCTGTCATAGGGTACATGCACAGAAATTTGAACAGCTATATGATACATGCAGGGAAAGTTGGGAGGACACAGTTAAGAACATACCCATAAACTGAATTTGGGGACACTCTGAAATATGTGCCAGCTGCTCATTACCAAGACAGTAATTATGCAATATGTCTGTTTAGTCTTCAGGGTGCTGTGGAACAGCTTCTATCTGCAAGTTGTTCTTTACTTATGCTGCTTCCACACCAGTGATAACTGTGCAACTATTAATATTGAAAGTTAGGTTAGCAGTTGCACACTCTGCATCAGATGGATCCATGTGTCCTCCAGCAGGAAGTAAGCACAGCCATCAAAACAAGCTGTTGGTGGTGTCTGATACTGTATTTCAAGAGAGACTTCTTCTGAAGGGCAATGAATTGCTCCTCTGTGCAACACTTAGATATTGCCTTTTTGCTGTTCTAAGTCACAGGGTTTCAACTCCATTTGTTTTCTATGCTGTTAATTTGCAAGCACAAAAACCTCTCAGGAGGATGAACTTCTGAGTGAGCTTGATTTTAGCAGAAGCCTGTAAAGCACTTATTGAAGGCAAGGTGTCCTTCTGAAGGAAAATACCATTCAGAGAACCTAACTGCACAGAGTAGGTCACACAGAACCACCTGCGCCCTGGCAGCCACAGAGGCTGCCTGCACCCTCGCTCACGTCATGACACAGCACAAAGAGTTTGAGACCTTTGAGCTTTTCTTTGGGGAGCTGCTCCAGAATGTCTACTGTGTTCACGTGGATGTCATTCCAGAAGCCATTTCCCTCCCATCAGGCAGCACTGCATTCCCAGTGCCTCCCTTGTTTCCTGGGCAAAGGAGGTGGTCTAGGACAGCATCTCCCACCTGTGGACTGACCTCCACTGCATAAAAGACCTGCTTGGCCTTGGCCGTGCCCTGGTGCTACCTACTCAACACCTGTGGGCAGCACCTCTCCTTGAAGAACAACAGGGAGATCATCCAGCTGCTGAAGGGCCTTGAGGGCAAGAACATCACACCCAGGGTGCTGCCACCTCCCCACGTCACCACCTGCACCAAATATGTGCACAGGGAGCAATTTTACTCTTCCTTTTCTTTCATGCTGTGGAAATTTGTGCGCAAGATGTCCCTGGACACAAAACCTGACCACTTCTTTTGGCTCTGCCTATGTGGCCGTCACCTGGCTCTTTATGGGGTTTGTGCTGCAGGATCAGCATGTTCTCCATCTGCTGGCATGGCCTGAGGACACCAACAGCCCTGAGGGGCACTCCTGAGTGATGCCCTCACGATCCCAGATGAGCACACTTTTGTTTTTCTGTAGATACACACACTGGAAAGATGCCTGGGGATCTAAGCTCAAACAGAAATCCAGGAAGCTGGTTGCTGCAATCTTATTACAGTCCATGGCCTCAGAACCTATAAACCTGGGACCAGATATGTTCTCCACAGTCAGAAAGCTTTAGGTGGTTGACATTTGTTGTACTGCACTGTGTAGCTAATACAGCCTGCACGTTTCATTGTTATTTCCATGATAACCACTGTATGTTTTCCAGTGTGGGCATAACATTTTTTGTGGTTGTTCTTTTTGCATCTGAAAAATGCAACATTTCCACAGTGTGTATGTTTTTTTCTCCTCTTCCTTTTTTTCCTAGCCATCACGTTAGTCTGCCTGTCCAAAAGTGGCCATGAGGCTCTGACAGATGTGCTCAGAGGTTGTGGCTGCACAGGATTTTGAACCCAAACTTACAAGGATACAGTCAGATGCTCACCTGAATGTATCCAAGTCAGATCCTAGAGTGCTGGGCAACTCCGGGGTGAGAGTTCATCCCTCTCAGTGTGTGGGATGTTAGCCTGGCACTCAGCTCCAGGCTCTAACAAAAAACTCTGGTCCAAGTTTGGCCAAGCCACTTCCTTTAAGTTTCCAGGCACATCAAAGCGAGATAATGATGTCAGTATGTAGTCCAGCTGTTAGAACAAAAAGTTGCAGGCCTCCAGGCAAGCAGAGGAGTCATTTAAGGACCAGTTTGGATGGATAGCATACCATGAAAGAACTAAACCAAACAGATATTTGTAGTGTCAGTATCAGCCATGATAATCTCCGTTCAGATAAAAGATAAAAAAAAAGACTTGTCCACAAATCTTAAAATAGCATGCTTATTGCCTAGAGTCATGTAATGAAGACCAATACTTTTTCTTACCCCCTTAAAGGCCAAAGACTTTCAATCCTATCCAGGTGGTTTTCAAATAACAGCCTTAACTTATCTTTGGTATTTATCTCAGGACACTTATCTCACACAAGACTCCTGCATGACAGAAAATTCTTGAAAGTCACCTTTCAGATAAGAAAGAGAAGCATGGGGGAATTAAGGGAAAGTATTTCCAAGGTATGTAGGTCTGAAGTGTCTGTCTGGCCCTTAATGACTTTGCCCAGGACTCTGGAGAAGCATGCACCATCGCAGTATGGGTCAGTGGCCACGTCCCAGGGCAGCAGTGTTACCACTGGGACACCTTTCCTCTCTCTGCTCATATAAAGCAGAAAGGAGGGTCTGATGGCCATGAGAGAGGTCTGCATCTCCAGGCCATGCTATTGAGCCCCCTTACTTCTTCCAAGCCAAGTTCCTGCCCTCACTTTCATGCAATATAGTCACATTATATGAATGATTTGGGAGACAAGCAGTCTCGGGTGAAAACAGTCCCTCAGGGTATGCAGGGATGCATCCATTGACATGTACCTCTGCTGGTTACCAGCAATGTACTCGTTCAAGTGGGAAAATAAAGAATTAACGAGCAGCACTTCTCATTCAGAGACACCAATATGCTTTTACAAGGGAGATCAGTGCTTTTATTTTCCATTTGCAGAAGCAGGCAGAAGAGGGTGAAATGATATTCCCAGTGTCTTAAAGCAGACCACGGGCAAAGGCAGCACTGGTACAGTGACACCTGACTCCTGGTCTAATACACTGGACTAAACTGCTTTTCAGAACTGGCTCACCTGAGGAATAAGAGAGTGTGCTTGCACTGTCGCCTCTGCTCTCTTTGCTAAGGGTGGGCATGCACAAGATGCCTGAGCACCAGAAGCTCTTTGTTGCCAAAGCAACCCTTCCTGGAGTCCCTCTTGACAGCTTCTTGACAAGTTGCCTTAGTCCTCTCTGCAGTGTTAGAAAGACACTGTTACTGTAGCCTGGGAAACATATTCGAGGTATTGTCTCTTACCTGCCTTTATAGGATAGGTGCAACAGCTGCTGCTGCTGTGGGGACCACTTTTCCAATGTTCTCCTTTCCTGTTGCTTTCCTTCCCTGATGACAAGTGTAAGAGATAGCAGGGTCTGGCACTCATTTGCGGCTCTGGCCACCACTTTTATGGTTCCTGAATACCACAAAAAAAAAAAAAAAAAAAAAAAACCAAACCAAAAAAAAAAAAAAAAAAAAAAAAAAAAACCAAACCAAAAAAAAACCACAAAAAAACCAACCAACCAAAAAAACAACACGAACCAAAAACCCCTGCATGAGAACATTCACATCTAGATGTTGATTTTCCCATCTCACCCTAAGCCCAGCATCAAAAACCTCATGCCAGTACTCATATCTCCTCAGATGTACTTATTGCAGGGAGGTGTGGGAACACACTAAGCTACTGCGGGATCACTCCTCTGAGGCAGTGTTTCAGTGAGTATTACCAATAGAAATATAAGAGCTGCTAAATGCTTAGCAACCCCCTCAGGCTAAGAGCTGCAAGAGAAAGCTTTCCTGTAACAATTGGCTGCCACAGCAATCACCCATTCACTCCCTTCACTGTGCCCGATGCCCAGGTCTGTGCTGGTTACTGCTGGAGCAGGTAGCCCACCGTGTCCTGTGCAAGCCCACCAGCCCAGACCACTCGTGACCTGCAAGGGTGGGTCACACTGACCATTAACCACAGGGCTGCTTTCCATCAGATGGAGGCATCTGAGAACATCAGCAGCCTAAACTTGCAATCTTTCAGACTACTTTTTGTTGCTGCTGTAATATATGTTGCAAAATAATTTGTGCAAAAGAAATTTTAAAAAAAGGAACCACCAAACTACAGCATGTGAAACAAAAGCTGAAGCAGTTTTGCATTGAATGATAAGGAAGGAGAGACTAAAAAAAAAAAAACAAACCAGAGATAAGCTGTCGCCAGAGATGTTTTTCCCAAGAGATTTTTGCTGTCTTGCAAAACTCAAGGATATTATTTCAGAGCAGGATTACAGTCAAGGAAGAATCAATTATCCAAGTTTGGAAACCTTTTGTTAAAAATGTTTTTTCTCAGAACAGAATTCCGACAACAGAATGATCAATTATTCAGCCTTGGAAACTTTTTGTTTAGGATGTTTTTCTCAGAGCAGATATCCTGTAAAAAATAA